>CM034536.1:60996377-61088379 GCA_020002185.1 Paraescarpia echinospica
TTTTATAAATGGGAATTACCTAAGCAATTTTTAGTTTTCAGGGAATATTCCTGTGGTTAATACTTGATTTGTTAATAACGTTAAAGATTTGGTTAGTGCAGGTTCAAGCATTTTTAGCAGTTTAGTAGAGAGACCATCACATCCACAGCTATTTTTGTTGGGTAGATTAATTATTGTTCTCTTTATGGTATCTTCTTCAACATATTTAAATGTAAAATTACAGTTTACTATTTTATTTAGATAATATGAATGATCATGAATGCCTTTGTGTTTAATATCATTAGCCAGATTACTACCTATATTGGTAAATAATGTATTGAATTTATTTGCAATTTCTAATTTGTCTGCCACAATAGAATCGGATTCTTTAAAATATTTTGGATATGATTTATTAATTTTATGTTTAGGCAGGATTTCATTTATAGTTTTCCAAGTGTTTTTTATATCAAATTTAAATTGATTAAAACATTTGTCAAAATGTGATTGCTTTGCTTTGCGAAAACTTCTTTTCAAAATACTATTGTATGTTTTTAGATTAATCAATAATACGCCATATTCAGAAGATTCAGGGTTTGTGATTTTTTATTGTTTGTAAAGTTTGTCTCTGTATCGTATTGAGGTTAGCAAGCCTTGAGTTATCCATGTAGTTTTTTATGTTTATATTTATTAAATTTCACTAATTTGCTAGTCATACATTTATTTTAGCTTGATTTATTTCATTGATGATAATGTTATAATTATAGTTTGGATCAGCATTTGAACTTGTATCTAATTTTTTATGTATTTCAGAAGAGATTATATCATTTCTGACTTTTAACATAACCTCTTTATTTTGTACATTAACTCTTATAAATTTTGTAGTATGTTCCTCTTTTAGAGTAGTGTTCATAAGCATAAAATCTGGTTGATGATCATAATTTTTTTTAATTAATATTCCTGCTGTACTTTGCAAAATATGCTTTGTTAAATTTAAAAAAAAAATATCAATAAGTGTACCAGTACATGTTGTGAACCTTGTAGGAAGAGTAATTTGGGGGAAGAGACTAAATGAAGCTAACATGTCAAAGAATGTGCTACAGTGTTGCTGCTCGTTTATTTTTAGCATATTTATATAGTAGTCCCCTGCAAGAATAAGGTTGTTGTTTTGATGATGTTGCACAGATGACAGGACCATTGTAAATTCATTTATAAATTCCTTATAGTTTTCAGTTAAAGGCTTTGGTGGTCGGTATATATTTCCTATAGTGACTGTCTGCGATAAGCCTCCTCCATTTACTTGTATTATTTGTCCCTCCCATTGTTCATACATATTTAATTTCATCTTTACTTCATAATCAAAGTGTTTATCTATATATATATTAATAATCCCCCTTTGGTGCTGCAACTTTTTCCTTGGGATATACAGTCATATCCATTTAATTGAATTAGTGATAAGTCATCGTTATCAGATAACCAGCTCTCTTGGAGACATTTTATGCTAAATTTAAAATTTAAGGATGACAAGTCATTTACAAATGCCTCGAGCTCACTAAACTTTGCAATAATGGACTGTATATTTGAGCTTAGGATACTGAAATGTTTATTATTGTTTTGAACTAACAAATTAAATTTTTCAAAATCATAATATGACGATTGGCGTATTGTTGGCAATTCATTATTTTCATCAACAGTATTACTGATATTTATAATATTATTTAGACAATTATTTGTAATACCACCTGTAAATTAGAGAAAAGTTTCGTCAGTTATCATTTCAGTGTATTTAAAATTTTAATGAGATCAGCATATTTTCAATATGCAGTACTATTTCAGTAAGAGTGTGTGCCTTTAGGGTTTGAGTTACTAGATTTTGTTTAATAATATTTGTATTTTGTCCATGTAAAGCTAAAGCAGTGCATGATAAGTAGCTACTTAAAGTGTCAGAGATAGAAAAAAACCACTATGTTTAGAAACAAATTCAAGAAAAAAAGGCGATGTAATAGAAAAAAGTCAGGACCATTTGACAAGATGGCCCGAGAAAAAAAAACTTAAGAATAAAACTGTATTTCTAGTGGTAGGAGCTATTGCATTCTACTGCATTCTAACCAACACATTTCCGACATATTTAAATGCAAAAAATGCAAAAAGGTTATTATATTATAACAAATAAAAAAGTCATGTGTGGAAAATAAATAAACATTAAACAGAAAACGAATCACAAGTCACGACACAAGTGAGTGACAAATTGCACTAAGAGATTTAAGAAAAATGATTTAGAGAATACTGCAATAGCATTTTACCCAACGCATTTCCAATATATATATAAATGCATAGGTTATTTTATTATAACAAATAAAAAGTCGTGTGGGAAATAAAGAAGCATTAAACAGAAAACGGATCACAAGTCACGACACAAGTGAGTAACAAACTGCACTAAGATATTTTCAAAAAAAGTTGATATAGAGAACACTGCAAATAGCAAAACAAGATATTAAAGAAAAAAGAAAAAAAACCTACGTTAATAGAAAAACAGGTACCTTTAACCAACTTATTTACATACGTACAGTTCATATAGCAGACATTGCCAATCGCAGAACTAGATTTCGTGTCAGTCAGAAATGTCACGTGAGCAACAACTAATTGTTCACATCATTATCACCGACATTTGGTGATATGCCTTGCTTGTCATTGGTACTTGTCCAGCTCATTCGACGTGTATATCCTGTGAATCATGTTGTTGACATCCTTGATTACAATGTTCCCATTGTAAGTCCAGCAGTCTCTGATTTTGTTTGCCTTTTTCAACACTCTTGTTGCGTAAGCCAACTTTGAGCGCATTATTGTAAAATCTTCATTTATGAAGATCTTCAAACTTCGCTCGGCTACTCGTTCGTTCTTTTGTTTAAGTGAAGCTCTTGACTGAAACACTCTGTCGCGTGTCTTCTCCGATTTGAAGCGGACGATTACGGGTCGCGGCCTGGTGGAGGTGTCCGTTTTGCGACCAATTCTGTGTACCCGTTCAAAGTCGCTGGGCAATACAGCAGGACTGATTTTCATGTGCTCGTTGCAAATTTCGATGAGCTTTGACTCAAGGTCCTCCCCATGACCTGTCTCCTCAATGCCACTGAAACGTAGGTTTGTCCTACGGCCATATTGTTCAATGTCATCAATTTGGTTCTGGAGATGAGTAACCTTATCTTCAAGCAGTGCAATTTTATTGTTTTTTTCATCCATTTGTTGTTGAAAGTTTTTGAACGTTTGTCTCAATTCACGAATCTCTTTGGCGCGTTCATCCGGAAAGATAATCTGTTTCATTTTGTTCAGCACTGCTGAATCGTTGAGGGCTGCAATTAGTCTTAGAACTAACTGATCTTCTTGGTTGTCCTCGACATTGCTTGATCTACGCGACTTTGGCATATTGTAAGCCGACTTCCAAACGCAGTCATGCGGAACACAATAACATGTGGGTGTCTACAGTTCCACTGTCCGGCGGTGTTTGCCAGTGCCAGACGTTGTTACGTAATGCACCCTGCTACACAGGCAGGCACTGACACTAAGGCATAATGTGCGTCGATTTCAGGCTTAAGTTATGGAACTAATAGCGGCTAAGCACCCTCTATCTAGCACTTTCACAAAGTCCGAAAAGTTCAGCGTGCTGTATCTCCTTCGGTCAGTCACCCACCTTGAAAACCTCCACACTCCAAGGCCTCCCCACCACAAAAACTATGCAAAGCTCGGGACACACCAGAATACACGTCTATCCCCGGGCAGCCATCTTGTCGGGACTATTATTATCGACTCCGCCACGTGTGTAGAACGATAACAGTGTCATTGGCGAACAAAGGCATATCGTTTGGCACAGCAAGGCCCGATTGGTGGGTTTTTAATGTTGTTGTGAAACATTACTGTGCACTACACGTTTACTAAGCGTACTTTTTTACCTACAAACACACGCCCGCATTACCCACACCGCCCACGTATGCACGCACGCCTGCACGCACGCACCACACATACACACACAGTCTCTCACAAACACACTCATACACATATGCACGCACACACACATGCATGCATGCACGCACGAACGCAACCGCAAACACCACACAAACGCACGCACACACACCAAAGTAAGGATAACTGTGCGACCGTTACCTTCCAAATCAAATTTATTTAGACACCATCATCTCTAAAAATATAACCGAGAGAATTTACAAATGACAACAATACATTACAACAATGCACTTAGTGACTTAAATATATTAATAAATATTATACATTATATAACACAATACACGTTCATTGATAACGTTTAATAATAATTAATTAATAATAACGTTTCATGCAACACAAAATGCAGGGAATTCAACGTACCTGGGTACGTGTAGATCGATATCAAACAATTACTACTGCATCATGGCGATATGTTAAGACCACTTTTTTGCATCCAGATAGATAGTAACACTTTCAACGTTCCACTGGTTCACGGGACTCAGACGGTGAAAAACAACAACACCCTTGGCCACTGCCATTGCAACTTTTCGTTCGTCCTAGTTAGGGCGCCGAGCACTGACTATAAATACATTGCTCGTCTGGCCTGACAACACAATGACATGGCGGGAGGTGCCATGTCTCAGCGCGTCGACTCTGCTTTCTACACTAATCTGATAGCGTGTAAATACTGCGGTCACGCGTGGCTGCATCTGGGTGTGCGAGCGCCTAATCTCACACGAATACAACCATCTATTTTGTTTCGCCGTCTGGTTTAAAGTATGTGGGAGCAGGCGTGCATCGCTAAGCCATAGTACAAATTGTATTATGGTGTGATCAGTGCAATCTTCTTAAAATGTCTCACCGGGTAAACGGTTGCACATTTATTGAGGCACTTATGTTAGCCTTAAAAGTGTCGTTACTAAATAGTTGAGCAGGATATGTAATCTAGTAGTATATTTGATCGAGGGTAACTATGTACTAGGAAACATATGAATGTAAACTGATCGGTTGAAGTGGAAAAACTAGTCTGATCAAATGCCTCTTTTAGATTTAGAGAGCGGTTCCTAAAATTCACTGATGATGTCTTAATGCTATACTTCGTTGCGACATGGAGAGGATGTTAGCATTGGCGCGTAGACCATGCATCTGTATATGCAGACAAAGTATATGTAAAGGTCGGGATACATTGGTATTTTTTGCCCGATCTGACCAGACTCTCTCCGACTGTTGCGTATCCAGTACACCGACTGACACCGAATGCGCGTTAATCGAAGCCGACGTGACGCCATAATCACGTAAACTTTAAAAACTTTCGAATAAGTGAGACTGTCGCCTACTAGTTTGAACGTAGTCGACAGTTTTCAAGTTTACGTGATTGTGATGTCACGCCGCCTTACAGTATAGCGCAGTCGGTACAGTGAATATACACTGCAGTCGGGAATGGGCCTGGTGTGGTTTGGTGTGGTCTTGTCTGATCGGGTGAAAAATGCCAGTGTGTACCGGTGTTAAGACAGTGTTTAGTTGTAATGTCTGGTGGAATATGACCAGACAACAACGTGGTAATAGGATAGGGTTCCATAAAGCGACCGTGTCTGTTCGCTGAATGATTTGTAGTTACTCTGTCGATTGTGGAAACCAGGCATGTCGCGTTTAACTTCAAAAGAGAACAACCAGGACCTTGCTGTTAGTCCAGTCAGCTTCGATACAATGTTTACGGTTCATGGACGCAACATTCAAACTGGAAACAATACACCGTGTTTACCAAACGCAATTTGTCGGGAAGAATATCTTCAACGTTTTTAATTTAGCATTAAAACGTTAAATTACTAAATAATAATAAATAAGAAACATACAACGTTGTCTTAACATGCAAGAAAAGTCATTGCGTTTTCGCAGTACTGTGGTGAACTAATCTAAAAACAATGTCATTTAAAATGGCGACCTCTGATATTTATCACGGAGTAGATTTGGGACCTAACTAAGTTTGTTATGTTTGCAAACCTTTGACACTCGATTTCTGTGAATTCGTCATGTGCTTTCGGGGGCATTTTGCCATCATATTTCCACGCGAAGACGAACGTCCTACTGTATTCGTCAGTTCATGAGTGCGAGTCTTTTTGTTAGTATCAAAGCTCATTAATCCCTCTACTTACGTCCGAACATGTTTGCCTTCACTGCATGCATACACTGCGCTTCTACGAAGCACTTGTATTACCATTAACTATTATATTACGCAGTTACTTTTTTTGTATGCTATCGTTCTAGGGTCATGTTTGTCATCTTACTTCAATTGGATAACAAACGAATCGGGTTTCGCTTCTACGAACTAAACACGGGGTCGTAGCCTGAGTATTCAGGGTGGTTAACGCGAACCCCCTTCTCGAAACGAATCTCTCCATTTTAAAGAAAATGTTGGATTACGAACCCAAACATAGGATATTCGAATGAAATGAGCGATCATCACCGTCATTAAAAGAGGGTGCAGTTGGTCTCAGGGGATGCAGCTGGAGAGATGTTTTGGTGTGTGTTATTGTATGTTTGTAAGTATACGTCTGTTATATAACACATCGACACGTTTGATTGACACCTAGGCCCCAGTGATAATTACGACACCTTGAAAACATATGGCTACGGCCCTGAAAATACTAATAGCCACAACCTGTATCCATCAGGCAGCCACCTTCGCATATGCGTAGATTGACCGAGTAAGTAATTAGAAGAGTTTTCTCAAATATATGGGCTATAGACCACATTTTATCTATGCTTCCACTACAGACGACCCCTTGTTAATTTGTATGAATACACGTGGAGGTCACTTCAGCTTATCATAAGAGTAAAATACATATATCAAATATACTCTAGTTCCTTTTGCAAGTTATATTTTTGGGCTTAATATGTCCACAGAAATGCAGCGATGCATGATCGAAATTTACTTGTAAGTGGATGCCATAATGTTGTGAGCAGTTGTTTGGGATAATTGAGCAACAATACCAACTCAACCCATCTTGCACAATCCATAGCAAAAATCAGGATAACAGCGATAGAACTGGTGAATTCATCAAGTGTCAATATCACACCGCATCATAATCTTCCATCGATGCAGTGTTAACCTGATGCTTCACGACAAGTCCATAATAGGGTAGGCTGAACAACAAGCTATCCCCCACGTTGGATGCGGTACACCAGTCTCTTTGTAAGGTCCAGGAGCACGGTAGAATAGATTCATAATACGGATGGAGATAATCCAGCTTATAATCTCACGAGTCGTCAGAGATAAATAAAATTGTAAAGATTGTAAAAAAATGATGCCTACACAGTCGACCGGCTAAGGCTACGGCAGTATGTTCTGTGATGATTAATTGACGTTTCTTCGGCGTGCCTTTAATAATTTTCCGAAGTGTAACGGCATAGAAACATTATTGTGTTCTGCATCCGACACACGAATAAAAGGTTCTTGTAGACAACCGACAGATTCGTCTTATTAGAAGTATGATACCCTAGGTACATAAAATTGCCAAGTCGGTTTACTCCTACCGGTGTGTTCCTGTATCACGTTGTGGACGTCTGCAAGCCGCATGTCATCGGACTTTAGAACAGGGCGTTGCATTTTGAATTTAGCTTGCCCGTACATTTTCAAACTTTGCACCGGGCAGTTGACCGTCTTTTTAGAGTAATCACCTATTGGTGTTCACCCTGACGAGCTTCCCCCAGAGGGTTCTGGTCTAGGGCAACGTACTCCCGACCGTTTTCGTCAGTGACATCCTTCTGCCGCATTTCTGCTTAGAACTGACGTAGCAAGTCGGTACATATTCTGTTAAATTCATTTTGAGGAAATTTCATTAATTCTGAATCGATGGAGCTTGCAGCAACCTCACTGTCCCTTCGTCAGCGTCACTATGAGCTATCCTCTTTTGTCATGTGATTTTCTTCTTGGTAATCATGTGATGCGATAACCTCCAACATCGTCACATGACAACAGAGGGCACCACACAGTGGCATTGATGAAGGGCCCCTGTGGACATGCTACCGAGGAGTAGTAAGAGGCTGATCAACATTCAGGAAGACCTGAACTGTGTGACAATATATTCTGTAAATAATGTTCAATTAGCCCCTCAGCCATATCCAATTTATAATCACCCGACGAATGTAATCGATCGATCCCTGCCATGCCGCGCGTGGACGTTACATTTATTGCATTATAGCCAGTAACGGCGATCCATAACATACCACGATTTTTTAAATCTATATATGTTTTGCAGCGCAGAAATTGTTCGTTCTATTATTGTAAGTACCTCAATAAAACAACTTTTCTCATAATTTGTTTCCACGGCATTGGACGTATGTGTGTTCTTCTTCCTCTTGCGTTCGTCTACTGCGTAGACTTGCAGAGTGTTGTTGAGCAGCCACTCCCGGGTTGCCAGGTCCAGCTCGGCGATGCCAGTCACTCCGTGTGGAGCACCGTAGAGAGTGCAGTGACAGATAATGTGGTCTGCTGTTTGTTGCGCCGCACCGCATTCACAGGTAGGACTTTCGCATAGTCCCCAACCATGCATACTAGCATTGAAACGTCCAACTCCCGTTCGCAGGCGGTTCAGCTTCGTCCAAGCCTTTCGCGGGATGTCGGAACCAGCACAGTGCACAGATGGTTCTGGAATGTAGGAGAGTTGGTATGGACAGCCAGTCCTCTCTCCATTTGGTTGATATCAAGTGTTTCACTGGGGCCCAGACATGCCATGAGTTCATGTGCCTGGCTGTTGAAAGGGAGTCGTTACTTCTGGCGCTGTACACTAGCCCTTTCTAAGCAAACGTTGTATAGTAGATGGTCAGCGTTTTTTCCACGATTGCCCAAGGCCAGCACAGCCTGTCTTCGAAGTTTCGATGGTGCAATGCCTGCAAGCACCGATAAGTGTTCAATTTATGTTGGTCTTAAACATCCAGTGACAACTCGTAGGGAGTTGTTGATGCTGACGTCCAGTTTTATGTGTGTGCACGTCTGCACCACACCGGTGCATAGTATTCCGCTGGCGCCTACACTAATGTCAAGGTAGAGGTACGTAGTGTCTTGGTGCTTGCTCCCCAAGTGGTACCAGCAAGTCAGCGTATCAGCGCCCACCTGATGCTACTTATGCGCTTAAGTTTTCCAGATGTTGCCTGTAAGTCAGTGATCTGTCTAGTTTGATGCCCAGGGGCCGGTTTCATGAAGCGGCTAAGAACGTTCTTAACGCTGAGATGATTGTCTTAGTAATTGTTTTAATATGAGCAAACATAGGAGTTACGCAAAACACGTGACGCTAAGTAATTGCGTACGCTTCATGAAACCGGGGCCTGGTATTTAGGGGCTGATTGACAGACGAGATGTGTATTTTTCACAAACACGTACATTTTGCGTTTATCTTCTTTGTTGTACAGATGAAAAACTTTAGTCGTCTGAGTCTGCTTCGTTGTTCATTGCTGGTCTTCAGCACAAAGCTTCGGTGGGGGATCATTTGCATGTTGAAGCTAACTATTCGCTTGTCTGGTAGGGTCCGCAGGAGCTTGAGTTGCAGGCCTCGGTGTCACACGGCGTCAGAGGCAGCTGTCAAGTCGACGAATATGGCACCAGCTTTATCGTTGGCTTGGAAGCTGTCTTGTGTTAGTAGAGTCATTTGATCTGTTGTCGACCTTCTGCGTCTGAAGCCAGCTTGCTCTTTTGGTAGTTGCGGGTCGATGATTGGCGCGATGCGTCCATATATGAGTCTTTCGAGGATCTTGTACGGGAAGCAAAGCAGAGATACTGGTATGTAGCTCTTGGCGTCATCATTAGGTTTGTTCGGCTTTGGGATAGTCACTATAGCCACTCGTCTCCATAGCTTTGTTATCCTGTTTCGAATCATGCACGTTGATAGGAATATTCTTAGCCAGGTGGTAGCTCTACATCCAGCGTTAATGGTCAACTCTGAATATAAGTCATCAGGTCCGCCGGCCTTTCCACTTTTCAGTCGTTTGAGTGCCTTTGTCATTTCTTTGTCAGTGAAAGTCCCTGACAGATTCATGTCAGCACTTGCTGCTTTCTGTAACGCATATACATTCATGTTCACTTTTCTTGTGAAGTTGCGGTCCATGTTTGGTGATTTTCCATTTTGTATGAGTTGCGACGCGATGGCATTAGCTGTCAATGGGAACTCAGTGTGAGTTGGTGTTCTGTAAATCCGGCGTACTAGGAAAAGCGACTCCGAAGACGTTCCTACACAACGTGTTCTTTGAGCTATGCCTGCATTTTGGACGGCGGGGACGAGAACGTCTGAATCCTCTTCAAAACAATCACGTTTTCTTCAAAACTGACGAAAACGGTCGGGAGTACGTTGCCCTAGACCAGAACCCTCTGGGGGAAGCTTGTCAGGGTGAACACCAATAGGTGATGTACTCTACAAAGACGGTCAACTGCACGGTGCAAAGTTTGAAAATGTATGGGCAAGCTAAATTCAAAATGCAACGCTTTGTTCCAAAGCCCGAATACATACGGCTTGCAGACGCCCACAACGTGGTATAGGAACACACCAGTAGGAGTAAACCGACTTGGCAATTTTTTGTACCTAGGGTATCATATTTCTAAGGAGGCGAATATGTCGGTTGTCTACAAGAACCTTTTATTCGTGCATCGTGTATGGTTGTGTCCGCCCAGAAAAATGCACGCACTGATTTCAAGGCAGTGACCGGGAATACGTTTCCATTGTAAGGTATATCATTGGTTTTGAATACAGACGGTCGAAAACCATGCCCATGTCGTATGGATCGTCGCAGCGCCAATTCTTTTTACAATGGTCAATTACAATGAGTTGTTTCAGCCGAAGGTAAAACATTGTTATGCATATGCGAGGTAGAACTATTGAAGTCCTCCGAAGTCTTGCGTCGAACCGTCTCTCAAGATTGGCCAGGCTCTAATAGATGCAATCAGCGTGTCTGACGGAAATGTGAACTATACAGATCAATGTGTGTGTGTGTGTGTGTGTGTGTGTGTGTGTGTGTGTGTGTGTGTGTGTGTATGTGTGTGTGCGTGCGTGCGTGTGTGCGAGAATGTGTGTGTGTGCACATCAGAAATAAGACATGGCATTATGAAGAAGAAAGATGACACAGATGATCATATCTCGGCCGTGCATGAAACATTGTCTACGTGTTCGTTCGGTTTTCGTCTTCGCGAGGAATGTATCTGTGTTTTCGTTACATTCCTGCACATGCTGTCGGATGCAGAATACAATAATGTTTCTATGTCGTTACACTTCGGAAAATGATTAAAGGCACGCCGAAGAAACGTCAATTAATCATCACAGAAGATACTGCCGTAGCCTTAGCCGGTCGACTGTGTAGGCATCATTTTTTACAATCTTTACAATTTTATTTGTCTCTGACGACTCGTGAGATTATAAGCTGGATTATGTCCATCCGTATTATGAATCTATTCTACCGTGCTCCTGGACCTCACGAAGAGACTGGTGTACCGCATCCAACGTGGGGGAGAGCCTGTTGTTCAGCCTACCCTATTATGGACTTGTCGTGAAGCATCAGGTTAGCATTGCTTCGATGGAAGTTTATGATGCGGTGTGATATTGACACTTGATGAATTCAGCAGTTTTATCGCTGTTATCCTGTTTTTTGCTATGGATTGTGCAAGTTGGGTTGAGTTGGTATTGTTGTTCAATTATCCCAAACAATAGCTCACAATATTATGGCATCCACTTACAAGTAATTTTCGATCATGCATCGTTGCATTTCTGTGGACATATTAAGCCCAAAAATATAACTTGCGAAAGGAACAAGAGTATATTTAATATATGTATTTTACTCTTATGATAAGCTGAAGTGACCTCCACGTGTATTCATACAAATTAACAAGGGGTCGTCTGTAGTGGAAGCATATATAAAATGTGGTCTATAGCCGATATATTTGAGAAAACTCTTCTAATTACTTACTCGGTCAATCTACGCATATGCGAAGGTGGCTGCCTGATGGTTTCAGGTTGTGGCTATTAGTACTTTCAGGGCCGTAGCCATATGTTTTCAAGGTGTCGTAATTATCACTGGGGCCTAGGTGTCAATCAAACGTGTCGATGTGTTATATAACAGACGTATACTTACAAACATACAATAACACACACCAAAGACATCTCTCCAGCTGCATCCCCTGAGACCAACTGCACCCTCTTTTAGTGACGGTGATGATCGCTCATTTCAGTCGAATATCCTATGTTTGGGTTCGTAATCCAACAGTTTCTTTAAAATGAAGAGATTCGTTTCGAGAAGGGGGTTCGCGTTAACCACTCTGAATACTCAGGCTACGACCCTATGTTTAGTTCGTGGAAGCGAAACCCGATTCGTTTGTCATCCAGTTGAAGCAAGATGAAAAACATGACCCTAGAACGATAGCATACAAAAAAAGTAACTGCGCAATATAATAGTTAATGGTAATACAAGTGCTTCGCAGAGGCGCAGTGTATGCATGCAGTGAAGGCAAACATGGTCGGACGTAAGTAGAGTGATTAATGAGCGTTGATACTAACAAAAAGACTCGCACTCGTGAACTGACGAATACAGTAGGACGTTCGTCTTCGCGTGGAAATATGTTGGCAAAATGCCCCCGAGAGCACATGACGAATTCACAGAAATCGAGTGTCAAAGGTTTTGCAAACAGAACAAACTTAGTTAGGTCCCAAATCACAATTTACTCCGTGATCAATATCAGAGGTCGCCATTTTAAATGACATTGTTTTTAGATTAGTTCACCACAGTACTGCGAAAACGCAATGACTTTTCTTGCATGTTAAGACAACGTTGTTATGTTTCTTATTTATTATTATTTAGTAATTAACGTTTTAATGCTAAATTATAAACGTTGAAGATATTCTTCCCGCCAAATTGCGTTTGGTAAACACGGTGTATTGTTTGCAGTTTGAATGTTGCATTAATCATTAACATTAATGGACTTTGGTGTACTTTTTACTTTCGTTCTGCGCAACTGGATGCTCCACACATATACAGGCATACATTCGACACAGCCACAGGTAGAATGTCTTTAAACATTCGACAACTACCAGCCAGTTCTGTACTACCAACTGTGAGTACAACGGTCGCTCAATTAAGTCCTCGGTTAAACAATTAGACCAGAGATCACGCTATTAATATGCTGAATGCGATTATATATAGCTACCACCGCAGCACAAAGAATCATAAGTTGGCTCGGCTTGGTAGACAAATACTCTACTCTCACAGCCACTTGCCTGTCACTATCCATTTCAAATACCAGTGAAACTCACCACATCGTAGTAGTGATTAGGACCCACTGCCATGGCTGCTGTGAAATGATTCGCAACTTACGAAAATCGGCGAAGTTTGATAGCGGAAAAAATACAATTTTCGCCCAACTGTCACCTGAGTGTGTCCTTATAAGTGGGCATGAGTCATAGTCTCGGTTTGCACGTAATCCGCTCAGTGGACCATGACCGTTGCCGACCGGCGCTCCTTTTATTTTTTTACCATATATTAACCTTCTCTAAGTCTGCCATAACTTGCTTAAATGCTTTGCAAAACTAGCCTGTTTTCCTACGGAAAGCACCAATAATATAGCGTACATTTGTTGTGTATTTGCAACATAACATTAACGATTTAACAAGATTTAACAAGATTGCCACCCAGGGAATTAACTCTAGATGGCAGGTGGACAAGGAAGCCTTTGGCTTATCGAGAGTCCAACCCTTTTATCTATGTGTATCCAGCCCTTCCAAGGTATGTGTCGATTTTACTTTTTAAACATATTCACGCTACTAGCACCCACACAATCAGCAGATAATCTGTTTCATTCATTTAGAGTCCTTTGTGAAAATGATAACTTTCTTAAATCTAATCTACACTGCTCCTTTGCTAATGTAACTTCATGTCCTCTAGTCCTTCTATCTTTCTTAACTGAGAAAACAATTGTTTTACCAATATTTTAATAATCATTTATTATTTTAAACACTTCTATCTCATCTCCTCTCAATCTCCTGGTCTCTAGTGTTGTTAAACCACATTCTTTTAGGCGAATTTCATAACTAAGATCCCTCAGTTTTGGTATAATTTTAGTCGCTCTCCTCTGTACTCTTTCTAGCATATCTATATCCTCCTTGCGATATTGCCTCCACGCTTGTATACAATATTCTAAATGAGGCCTCACTATTGCTTTGTACAGCGGTATTATTAGTTCTTTTTCCTTATACGCTATATTTCGCCTAATTAATCCAAGGATTTGATTTCCCTTTGAAGCTGCAATTCCGCACTGCTCTAAAACCTTCATATCAGCACTAATGCTTAAACCTAAGTCCTTTTCTTTTACAGTACAGTAGTACTTAGTACAGTTCCCCCAGTACATCCAGTTTATTATACCATTTCCTATGTCATGTGCCTTTAGTTTAAGCAGTAATCTTTTATGTGGTACTTTGTCGAAAGCTTTTTGAAAATCTAAGTAGACGATATCTACTGGTGATCCCTCATCTACCCACTTAGTGATGTCTTCCAAAAAACATAACATATTTGTTAAGCATGACCTCGCTTTAAAAAAACCATGTTGAGATGGGTTTATTAAGTTATGTTTAATAAGAAAATCCACCATGTGATCTTTAATTAGTCTTTCTTATAAATTGCAAATCACTGATATTAAACTCACTGGTCTATAGTTCTCTGACTTGTTTCTCGAACCTTTTTTAAATAACGGGGTACTGTTTGCCTCTTTCCATTCTAAAGGAACCACTCTCTCTTCTAATGACAAATTGAAAACTGTTGCAAGCGGTACACTAATTTGTTCTACAATTTCCAATAGTAGTTTGGGCGGAATCCCATCCACTCCAGGTGATTTATTATTCTTCATAGCCCTTATTTTCTTATTTCCGGGGTTACAATTAACAGTCCTAAATAGTCTGAAGCTTGTTTAAGTGATTGTGCGTAGACTAGATTCACCGTATACATCTTTATTATCAAACACAGTCCTTGTCATTCGGAGTTTGCAATATATGTTTGCTAAGTTCTAATTTCTGAAGAATTCAGTCTGCTGTTTGTCCAGATGTTTGTACCCCGTGTGCTTGCTGTAACTGAAATTTATAGGATCAATAAGTAGACCTACTAATTGTGATAGGCTAGTGTGTAGTTTCTGACTGCATTCGCTACATGGTGCCACTGTAATCCATAAACGCTGCGCAATGTCCAGGGAGGATTTACGCCATCCTTGAGATGTTGGCTTACATCGACACATATTGATAATCACATCAAGTGTTCATTATCTAATTCGCTACTCAACCTTTACGAAATGTAGCAACTACGCGCGCGCGTTTATGTGGGTGTGTGTGGTACAAATATTGTGTTAAACACTGTTGCCAATATTCACACCATTCGTCCATTGAACACTTCACGAGGACACATTTTATTGCATGTTGTCCATAGAAAAATAGTTCACTTACACCAGGAAGGCTCTCACTTCAACGACTCAAAACGAAAACGAATCTAAGCAGTAAAGTCACCCAATAGACTATCATGATTCGATGTATAATAGAATATTGTTATAGCCATATTAGCAAATATCATACATGCATATGTTTACATCAATAAATACTCATTGTACATAGTTGTAGTAACTAGTTAAAATGTTATATATTGTGAGTACTGTTTTAAATAAATGCTACTTACGTACTTCATAAATACATAAATATATGTATTGCTTTATATTATATCACCAAAATGTCGTATGACTTATTTATCACTCCATCTCTATATAAAAAAACGATATTTTTTACAAATAAATGTAAAATATCTTAATGTCATTTGATGTCGCTTGTTGTATATCATTACATACATACACGACTCACGCACTCACGTACACACAAACACGCACACACACACACACACACACACACACACACACACACACACACACACACACACACACACACACACACACACACACACACACACACACACACACACACACATACACACATTAGCATATATATCACGTACGCATATATACAAACATACATTATATGGGTGCACATGTGTTTTTGACACGTTAAATGCCATAAGAAATGTAAGATCAAATTATGCAGTGTTTCAGGAGTTGGTCCTACATCCACCAATCCTAGCATGATACAACTATCACTCGATGCGGGTCCTAACATTTCCAAGTGACTTTCCGCGACTCCTATCACTCGATACACCTTACATCACTGATATGACTAGAACTACATCGGATTCTCGCCGCTATCACACGCACGTCTCGGAACCGTTCGCCACCGAATGTTTACTCGAACTTAGCGAGTGCTTCGACGTATACACTGCCGGATATTGCACGTTGGCATACACTTTATTGCCAAGCATGAAGACGTTCGAGTTATTTCGACTCGGAGTTCCTGTCCTTCTGTCGGCTATAGGTGTGGCTGATCCCGACGCCGACGGCGTGTTGTTGAGGAGACGCACGCTGCTGCCGAAAACGTGGGGTCTGCCGTTGGCGAAGCCTGATGTCGAGGCGACCCGCTTCTACGCCGCGACCGAGTAGCGACGACCCCGGGACCGGTCGGACGGTTGTGCCGGTCCCCAGCCTGGCTTCTCCTTCATCAACGTCACCATCAACTGCAGGAACAAACACACGTTGTCTAAGACACGGAAATACACACACACGCACACACACACACACACACACACACACACACACACACACACACACACACACACACACACACACACACACACACACACACACACACACACACACACACACACACGCACGCACACACACACACACACACACACACACACACGCACACATATATATATATACACACATATATATATATATTATATATAGGTATATAAGAATATATGTATGTATATATATATATATATATACATGTATAATGTAACGGGTGGTCTCATAACTTCGCAAAATAATGTAACGGATAGTTACCAAAACCACACTTAATAGCCTCAGCGTTATCCGGCTTTGTTACCCTTGTTGGCGTCAGGTGGAGACAACCATCACCCGCCAATACGTTTTGGACATTGCGAACGTATGCGACCACTACTATAAGCCGCGAACATGATTCTGTATTTCAACTTATGCCCACAATTGTCAAGGCTATGTAAAAACATTTCACTTCGAGAAAGATAACTTCCTCGTTCCTTATCACATTGTTTGGCAGGCAATGAATTTGCACTAATATCCACTTAGTAAATTACCACATACGTGTTTTGTTTGTCTGTGGGCATATCAAACCACCTCAAAGAGTCACCCGAGGAGTTACCAGACGTGCAAACACGACATTGACTCCGATAACACATCAAACTATGGACACAATAACATTTGGCTATCTTACGATATGTTCTATAATCATGCCCTTGCTACAATTACGTATTTCATAACACTACGTCATCACACTAGTATATGTATCAATACGAAGAAAAACTTTAGGTTCAGTTATCACGCCGTCTGTTAAGTGGTGTTTACCTGGAATCCGCCGTTTTTGCAGTAGTTAAACAGGAACATTCCGACCATTAGTGACATAGGGAAGAGTTGAATGAACCAGCCGAGCACTTGAGCTGACTTTGAGTAGTGGTAATCTCCGAGAGTCGGTGGTGTATAAAGAATGATGTTGAACATTATCGTCACCTGCGCAATGAAAACATCTTATTGGAGAACATATTTGAAACGCATTTTTTCACACACTGTTTTCGCAATATCTGATTATTTACCGAACTTTTAATTGGCGGTATAGATTGTGTTAAAGTATAACACGTCTCTGCATAAATCATTGTATCGGAAGGTTAGTATTAATAGTATAATAACTAATTATACGCAGCAGTGTTGTCAATGTCAAAATCCGTAATAGCTTCCGACTGTCACGCGTACTTTCAATATTAGTATCGTGATATAATCAATCTAATACGATACTCACGATAATGACTATGGGTGAAACGAATTTCCAGCAGACTTTCCAGTAGTTGTTCGGTGTATGTCCGAGCATCAAACTGATGTCATCAGCAAACTTGTCGTAACCTACGAAGGCAACGAACCACACATTACAGAAGACGAAATCCCAAAACATAAAACCTGTCATGTAACGGTCATCGCAGTTTCGTACAATAAATAAGGATAAGTACTGTGTTCGCGCGATAAGGATAAGTACTGTGTTCGCGCGTGCGTGTGTGCGTGCGTGTATGTAGAAATGTTTAAAGTTCTTTAGCTGACCAGAAGTTTCTTTAGAATTTCTCAACTTACGAAGAGTATCGCAAAAACATTATTTAACGACATACAAGAGTGGCAATATAAGAAGGAACCTACCGTAGATCCAATTTATAGCAACACACTCGAGAAGGCCGACAAAGAGGAGCGAGAAGCCACTGACGCTGTAATCGACCAGGTTCAACAGGTAGATCCCTCCCTACAACATCGTCATCGACGGTTCCGTAAGTAATTAATCGAAAAAATACTGCAATGTTGCTTTTATTGTGTGTTAATATGAATACCAAACCTGGCTTCGATAGCATATATGTACGATGATGTTTTGAAAAGGCGTCTGATAATAATTATAACTGATCGTTTTATGATTTTAAATATCAATTGCTTAGTGAAATGGTTTTCAGAATGGTAACATAAATACATCACAGTTATAAAAAAAATCTGAATTAATAATTTCGAAGATAAGTTTACATCTCATCATTAGTTAAACATATGCGGTAACATTATGTCAAGTCTCACCAACAACAATAATAAACAACAAGCTCGTATTAGAAAATTAATGTTTAATTTGTTTTCTTTTTCGCTAAATGAATTTCATATCAGACGAAACAATCGAATTGAGGAGATACATTTAATATGAAAAATGAACTACTACTATTACTATAAATCACCCTTACCTTTGTGACCATGGGCAGGCCCAGCAGAAACGTGGCGAACATGAAAAGAGAACGGAATATGATTGACTCTCGTTTTCCCCTGAGAAAGTTCGGAAACTCATCAGTGAAGGCGCTGAGTACGCACTCGACGACGGAGAACTGTCAACAGCAAACATGATTCATTAGTCCACTCTTTCCACGAGGTAAACAACCTGTTGGCCAGTCAGCGCAGTTTTTTCAAACATAATAAACCATAATGTTGCGAAGACATTGTAGTCCTTTGAAATCATTATTCCCAGCAGTATAGTTATTTGATGCGCAATAAAAAAAAATAACACTGCAAATACAATGGATATCTTATCTTTGAAGATATGTTGTTCTGACATATATTTATATATTTATAACGAGTACTCGCACGCAAACATATTTGGTACGTAGCTAAATACACGCACGTCAACACGCACACAAACTCGTACACGAACACACACACACACACACACACATATACACACACATAAACACACACACACACACACACACACACACACACACACACACACACACACACACACACACACACACACACACACACACACACACACACACACACACACACACACACACACACACACACACACGCACACTCACACACATACACAATCTTACCTGAGAGCCGAAACCAAGTGTGGCCATCGTTATGAAGAAGAAGATGGCCCAGAGCTGAGGGACAGGCATGCGCGACAACGCTTCCGGGTACACGACGAACGCCAATCCTGGTCCTACAAAACACAACAGCGTTACCTAAATTGCATTTAATGAAGAATGTCCGTGTTTAGCTCCTAACAACAACCATGACATGTTTTCAAAGTCTTTCTTTGCCAATGGGCACATATAAACATATATCCTGCGAGTCGAAAAACACGACTTACATGGTCCTTTATTACTCGACTATAGTTATTCCTATAAATATGATAGCTCTAAACTATAGGTGGTTACGCTATATGTCCTTGCGGGTCTCTTATGAATCTCCTTAGTGGTACTACAATCCTATTTTCAATCTGTATTACGTTTTCATGTTTTCTTGCAACTTAAATAAACGTAATGTTATTATTATAATTATTGCGTGTGTGCATCACAAGCATACTGTTATATTATTTTCAGGTGTAACATTCCCTCAAAGAAGGTGCAAGTGGTTTACCTCCAGCGGCTACTTCTGCTACTGATACGCCTTTCTCGTAGGCCATGAAGCCGAGCACGCAAAAGATAACGAAGCCGGCGTAGATACTTATCGCACAGTTGATGAGAGCCACAATCAGCGAGTCTCTGCAGTACAAAATGTTTTTGGTTAGTGCTCACTCATAATAATATTGTACAAGAGTAATTATGGTAATATAAATAATAGCTGTAATACCCTAGCAATATTAATGTAGTTATGAATTAATAATACATGATATGCTTCATACGTGATCGATACTAACTACTTAGGCAGAAATCATATTAACACTAACAATATTGCAATAATGTTAATCTTCTTGTGCTTCTTAATTTTGTTCCTTTCCTTGTAGTTGTGTGGTTGTTGTGCTTCTTCATCGTCTTTTTCTTCTTCTTCTTTTTCATCATCTGTTTATTGTTGTTGATCTTCCTCCTCCTCAATGTGCGGCCGACCACTACCACCAAGTAGCAGTGTTCTCTGACGAGCGTAGCACGAATTAATTACGGTAACGTACGCTTAAAAGATACCACTTCGCAATGTTCATATACATTAACTGTCCCTTTATCCCTTTGTTCGAGGAATGAAATACACAAATGCTCTAATGAGTAATATCAGCTCAGTTGAGACAGTTGTTGTCGAACTTGTTGTAGCTAGCCATGGCAATGAGACCGCCGGAACATGCGCTCAGGGAGTAGAAGATCTGTGTTGCTGCGTCAGACCATACCTTCGGAGGATCAAACGGCTTGTCTTAATCAGAGCATTTTGTTTTATTATATCTGAAACGATTGCTGCAACAACATCATTCTTTTTACACGCAATTAATTATACTAATGTGTGTACACCCTGTGTGTGAAGTTCTATATTTAACAAGATTAAACAATGTTTAATAATGCTGTAATCCGAAGCTACATGTTCCAGATGGAATGTTAAGATGGAAGTCTTTGGCATATCGAGATTCTAGCAAATGCTCATATCTGCATAACGCCGCCCTCATCAAATATCAGTCAATTTTATTTTTAAACATATTCACACTGCTAGCATTGGCATAGTAATGGGATGCTTATAACGAACATGATATCACATCTCATTATATCAATCCATATATTAGTTACATGTAGTTAAGTTATTAAATAAATTATGATAGGGATATGGCGCCTTGCAAGCGGCAAGTCAAGGCAAAGCGACACTTGGTGTGCGATCACTGCCACAGCTGGGTAGATTTTGCATTGTCCGGCTGTGGGAAGTCATGGGCAGAAACCATGGAGGGAGGATTCACCTTTCAGTGCGTTGAGTGTTGGAAGGTGGAATGTCTGCAGAAGGAGATAGTTAGGTTGACATATATTGTGAAGGGAATGGAGATGGGAATTAGAAAGGAGACAGGTCGAATGGAGAGATACGACAGGGAGAGAGATGATAATACTGCAAGACTGAAGGAGAATAGCAGTGGCAAGAAAACTGAGGAAAGGAGATTGAGAGGAGGGAAGATGATTGGAGGGGAAGAAATTGGAAAATCGACGACAGAAAACGTGACAAGCGTGAAGGTGACGGGGAGACAGTGAGCGTAGAGAAGCAGGGAGGGAAGATGGGACGGGAGAGGAGAGAAGAAAATGAGATAGGAGGAAAGCTGAAGGGACGAAAGGAAGTGAGAGCAAATGTGATAGAAGAGAAGTCAATAAAAGGGACGCTGACAGGAGGAAAGGTGACAAGAGAAAAAGCGACATGAAAGAATGGATCGGAGGAGAATGTGACAGGAGAGAAGACGACAGGGGAAAAAGACAACAACCAGACAGATGCAAACCGAAGAAGGAGCTACTCTAAGGCAGTGGTTGGGGGGGCAATGAGGAAAGAGAGGATGTTTATGGGCGACTCCATTATGGGAAAGACGGACAAGACACTGAAGGAGGGGAAGGACGTCGTTGTTTGTCTACCGGGGGCTAGGATTGAACATTTAACTGACAGGGTAGAGAAGGTATTGGCACATGGCAAGGGGGGTCTATACTGGTACATGTAGGAACAAATAATGCTGCCAGGGAGGTAACAACTGCGATAGTACAGAAGTATAGACAGTTAGTGAGGAAGCTAAAGAAGACAAGAGTTGAACAGATAATTATGTCAGGAATTTTGCCAGTAATGAAACTGCAAGAGGATGGCGATCAACGCACTAGTTGAACAGATGTGTGAAGAAGAGGGGGTGGGATTCACATATCTATGGGGATACTTTGTTGGTAGGGAAGATATGTACATGAGAGATAGCCTCCATCTTAGTGGAAAGGGGACAGCAGTTTTCTCAGAGAACCTGCTGCGTTCTGTTGACAGTGGGACAGGTTGCATCTATTTAAACTAAATTCGCAGGGGGGATTCCCAGAAAAGCCTGAAACTGGCATAGATAAAGAGAGAACAAATAAATAAAACTCTTCTGAAGCTGCATATCAATGTGTTTGTTTAAATGCAAGGAGTATAGTAAACAAAAGAAATGAACTAAAGATTATGGTAAAAGATATTGACCCTCACATAGTAAGTATAATCGAATCCTGCATCACCACCGATATACCAGATGCCGAATTGGGACTGACAGGATATGTAATGTTTAGCAAAGATAGACTAGGAAGAAAAGGAGGTGGAGTTATTTTATATATTAAAGAATATATCCAGGCTTATTAATAAAATTAGAAAGAGAAGCAGATTGCGAAGAAGCTATTTGGTGTAACATAGTTACAGGAAACTCAACATTAACAGTTGGGTTAGTTTATCGAAGTCCAAATATAAGCATAGAAGAGAATGAAAACATACAAAACGCTATAAGGGAAGTAAGCAAACGGGACTGTATTATTAAGGGGGATTTTAACCACGGGCATATACATTGGAAATCTCTACAGCGTATGGTGGGTGAGGACCACAAGTTTTTAGTTTTAGTTCAATATACTTTCCTTTCTCAACATGTGCTAGAACCAACCAGGGGTGAGAATGTGTTAGACATAGTTTTGTCCTCACAGAATGAATTAGTTGACAATGTCAAGATATGTGAGCCACTGGGGAGTAGTGATCACAACCAGATACATTTAACCATCAAAGTAAAATCAGAAAGGAATAATAAAAAGCAGTATAGGAGAAATTTCCACAAAGGCAGGTATAACGACATGAGGAAATATTTACTAAAGATAGACTGGAATAACACACTAAAAATAAGACAGCAACAGAATGCTGGAATATATTAAAGAGTGAAATTAAGTGTATAGTCGATAAATTTGTACCCTTCAAAAAAAAGGGAAACGGTCCAAAAAGAAACACTTATTGAATGAAGCCATTAGAAAAACTAAGTATAAACAAATGATGTGGAAGTCATATAGATGTACTGGAAATGATGAAAACTACAACAGTTATAAAGAAGCACTTAACCAAGCTACAGCTGAAATTAGAAATTCAAAGAGAAGCTATGAACAACAATTAGCTAGTAATATAAAACATGACAACAAGAGTTTGTATGCGTATGTTCGAAGCAAACAGAAAGTTCAAGATAAAGTCGGTCCTCTACAAGATAGTGCTGCAAATATAATATCAGAGGGATTCTTAATGGCAGAAGACCTGAATGAGTATTTTAGTTCAGTGTTTACCAGGGAAGATATTAGTTCACTGCCAGTACCAGAGGCTAAGTTCAAGGGGGCAGATTCAGACTATTTAGGACAATTAATTGTAACCCCGGAAATGGTAGTTCAGAAAATACGGGCTACGAAGGATAATAAATCACCTGGAGTGGATGGGATTCCGCCCAAACTACTATTGGAAATTGTAGAACAAATTAGCGTACCGCTTACAACAATTTTCAATTTGTCATTAGAAGAGGGAGTGGTTCCTTTAGAATGGAAAGACACAAACATTATACCGTTATTTAAAAAAGGTTCGAGAACTTAGATTTTCAAAAAGCTTTCGACAAAGTACCACATCAAAGGTAACTGCTTAAACTAAAGGCCCATGGTATAGGAAATGGCATAATAAACTGGATAGAAAATTGGCTGATTGACAGAAGACAACGTGTAGTAGTTGATGGAAATCGGTATTGAGTGGGGTACCGCAGGGATCAGTACTAGGACCTATATTATTCTTAATATACATCAACGATTTGGATGATAAAATAATAATCAAAGTGTTGAAATTTGCGGATGATACAAAAGTGTTTAGAAGGATTAAAAATGATAGAGATAGACAACATTTACAAGATGATCTTGACAAGTTGATCAAATGGTCTGAAAAGTGGCAAATGCTGTTCAATTTTGGGAAATGTAAATGCCTCCACGCAGGACATGGGAACGAAGAGGTAGAATATACAATGGGGGGTACTGTACTATGTACTACTGTAAAAGAAAAGGACTTAGGGTTAACCATTAGTGCTGATATGAAGGTTTCAGAGCAGTGCGGAATTGCAGCTTCAAAGGGAAATCAAATCCTTGGATTAATTAGGCGAAACATAACGTATAAGGAAAAAGAGCTAATAATACCGTTGTGCAAAACAATAGTTATGCCTCATTTAAAATATTTTATTCAAGCGTGGAGGCCATATCGCAGGAAGGACATAGATATGCTAGAAAGAGTACAGAGGAGAGCAACTAAAATGATACCAAAACTGAGGGATCTTAGTTACGAAATACGCCTAAAAATGCGGCTTAACAACACTAGAGACTAGGAGATTGAAAAGAGATCAGATAGAACTATTTAAAATAATGAATGGTTATGAAAATATTGATAGAAATATTTTTTTCTAAGTTAAGAAAGATAGAAGGACTAGAGGACGTGAATTTACATTAGCAAAGGAGCAATGTAGATTAGATATAAGAAAGTTCTCACTTTCACAAAGGAGTGTAAATGAATGGAACGTATTATCTACTGATTGTGTGGGTGCTAGTAGCGTGAATATGTTTAAAAATAAAATCGACACATACCTCAGAAGGGTGGGATACACATAGTAAAAGGGTCGGACTCTCGATAAGCCAAAGGGCTTCCTTGTCCACCTGCCACGTAGAGTTATTTCTCTGGGTGGAAATCTTATTAAATCAATCTTGTAAATTGTTCAATATTGGATGGCTCTAACCAAATATCACTTCATTGTTAATATTTCTTAGAAAATGCGTCATAGTTTTAAAGCGAAGTAAAGAAACAATGTTGATACATTAACAACCGAGATTACAGTAAAGATTTAAAATGACGAGTGGATGAAAACATTACGTTCACAACGGTATCCATGTTAACTGACGCCAATTATTAGTATGTCAATGGTTACAACACGTGATGAGCGATATCATTCTGAATTTTACAATGAGCCGTCTATTCGAACTCACCCTGGAGTCAGCCAGCCTACTGAAGTCCGGCTTCAGGTAGAAAATCACGCCATCCATGGCACCCGGAAGTGAAGCACCGCGCAGAAGCAGAATTGTCAACATAATGTATGGAAATATGGCGGTGAAGTAGACAACCTGCACTTACAAGAAACAACAAACACGTGACCAACAGTGTCATAGTGTCATCATATTGGGACATAGAGTCAAAAACAATTCACCGTAATCGTGTTGATTAGACAGTACGACGATAACAGCTACGTTGCTAAGATAATCAAAGCTGTTGCCGGATTCGGAGTGACACTCTAACGGATCGACTGTTATTAAGTTAGTGGCAGGACTGTATTTACCTAGATGAGTTATGCAATGGATGTTGTCGACGGACTGGCGAAATTGAAACAGTATGCTGTACTTGTCGCCAACGTCTCCATGCCCATATGTTTCTTCCGTCGCCAATGTCGCCAAGTCAACAACAATCACCTCATTCGCAAGATACATGAGTTAATAACATGCTAAAGAAATTGTGTTAAGTCCGGTCGTTTGTATCACAAAGGGCATATTGAGTAGGACTCGTTATGGCCACTAAATCTATCGCAAAAATATCGCCGCTGGATACGACGTGTTACCATGCATTAACAGTGAATGCTTTTGCAAGAAGAGCTACGGTAGTCGATGAATGTGACCGTCGGATGTGGAGGCGCATGGGTGCGATTGACTTGGTATCATATCATGACATTTCTCATTCTTCCCTACCTTCTACAATGGGACGTCACAGCGAAATACGACTTTTGTCCATTTAGAACACAAATTTACATAATATTGAAGCATCCAAGTTACGACTAAAACCTTTCGACCCCAAAGAAATTACCCAAAAAGTGTGTTGTGGAGGACCCCATAAAATTGCATTATGGGACCCCAGGGCTAATGCCCGCCTGTCCTGCTGCAAATCCAAATTAGTGAACGTCGCACCTTTCCGAGTGACTGGATGCCTCTGATGAGACAAACGAAGATGATGAGCCAGGCAAGCAGAAGACAAAGCGCCAGCTTCCAGTTGACGCCTCCCATCTCTTCCATTCCGCTCGACATCTCCAGCACGTAGTTGCTGAAACAAATATCTTCGGACACAATCAAGCAGGAGTCGTTACCCTGGACATGCAATGAGTGTAGCAATGAGAGGAAGACTACAATCACCACCGCGCCATCGTCGGCGCCTACTTACTTGTAGTATTCTTCCGCCGGTGTCTTGAGCTTGCCCAGTTTCAAGTTGGTGGCGTTTGGCAAAACGGAGGCGGCTGAAGTTGAAACAAATCAAGCTGTTTAGTTTATTGTACGCCAAACACATCCAATATATCACTTTCGTATAGCAGCACGGATGGTCATATAAGTTCGCGAAGTCCAAACACGCTAAGCATTTAGTTTTGGTTCAACTCCCTACCACGCAATAAGTAGAGTTTGATGTGCGAATTTTACTATCCAAAATGGCTGTTAGCATCAATTTGCATTAACATGTTTCACGAGCTACGTGGCGACATTGTAATAATGTGTTTCCCCAATATACGCGATAATAACCAAGTTACCTCTCCACGTAATGCTTCACGTATTTTGGGTCTTTGCGAACCAATGCGACCACCCCTTTATAACCTCACATAGGTATTAAAGAGACCAACAATAAAGTGTGTACTCACCAGTGGTAACGATGTTCGTTAATAGTGACGCATTGCCATTGGAGGCAACTCCCTGCGTGTTGTCGTTGTATCTGGGCGGGAGGCAATCCGCGGTGTTCCACGTGTTGTTGCAGCTGACCCACGGCAGGATGCCCGTGACGGGGCCGAATGAGGCGAACAAGTAGAGGAGGACGTGGGAGATGACGACGTTGTAGTAGACGGCGATCAACCACGACACAGCCACCATCGCGAACCCGAGACCTACAGAAAAGGTAGGTGTTAATTGATGTAGAGAGGCACTGCACCCATCTATATACTGCTATGCACTTCTGTGTGATTAGTGGGGCGCGGTGGTCCAGGAGATGCCCTCCTGGTACCGACCGCCTTTCGAAACTCACCTCACGTTGCCTGTGTCTTCATGAAGAGACACTATGAGCCACTGGTCCTTTGTACCTGGTGTCTACGTCACGGGAAGTAAAAGATCCAACGAAGAGGACTTTGCTAAGTAATTATCCAGAGCCGGGGTCAGCTAGACACTGCTCTTTCAAACACTGCCTGTTTGGCGTCTATCGTGTAACCAAAAGAGAAGCAGCTCCAGAACCAGTGGGTGAGAGATGGATCACCATTCTGTGAGTCCACGACAAGTTACACATTTACGCTGTGTGGGGGATATCTATCTTCTCTTGCCATCGAAAGTAGATAGAAGGGTCCAACGGCTTTCAGCGTCTCTTCCGAAAGACACACTGACAACGGCATCAATTATTGAATATGCAATGAGCATCGTCGACATGTGTTTGTTCCTAAGGGTACTTTATAGCCATGACCTACGGATCAGTAATGTTTACAAGGTATATATGTGTCCATTATATGATGTAACCATGCACGCACCTTAACTGTTGATACTCCGTTTAGGCAACATAGACCTACCTTTAAATAGCGGGTTGATCTTCCACACATAGATCGGACCAAGACGTATTTATAAAACAATCTGAGGTCCTTAGGGGTATAGTATAGTATAGTATAGTATAGTATAGTATAGTATAGTATAGTGTAGTATAGCATAGCATAGCATAGCATAGCATAGTATAGTACAGTACAGTATAGTATACAATCCCGATGATTACTGATCGGCGAGCGATGCACCGTATTATCTCCGCTAGACATTTACTTTCCTTTGTCGTGTTATCTTTTGAAATGCATCTGCATTCAAAGCAGGACCAATGTATGTCGCAACGTTGGAGTTACATACAGAAGCAATACTACTCGAGTATTTTTCATATACCGATTGCAAGGTTCAAATAAAAACGTTTATTCTCCCGCTCGCTGATATTGCCATTGTTTCACAACACCCACCTCCGCCGTTCTTGTAGCACAGGTAGGGGAACCGCCAGAGGTTGCCGAGGCCGACGGCGTAGCCGATGCACGTGAAGAGGAACTCAAGTTTGCCGGCCCAGTTGCCTCTCGCGTCCTCCGAGTCACTGTCCAACTCCTGTAGCTTCTTGGCATCCACCTCTAGTCGGACGTCATCCTAAAACGCACAAACATAAGACAATATGTTCTCCACTCTGTGTTTAACAACATCATATTCATAATGGTTTGCATAATAATACGCTACACCACTTAGGTTTTTTATTATTAAAAAAGACCCGAGACGTAAGAACATTATAAAACAGAGGAATGAGGAATGCCACAGCAGAGGAGGGGGCTGTGTGAAGATGGGTTTTATGAATTCGGAGAAAGATGAAAAGTGGAGATAGAATGGTGTGAATAGTGATAATAATGTAGGGCAACTACTGCAAGAGCAGTCGGGAGCTGAACATGAACCATGTATAAGAAACCATGAGGTTTATGAATCGATTTGAAAAAGGTGTAGACCAACTACTAGTCTAGTTTATTCGGACTTGATCTTATTATTAAAAACAAATGCATGTGTTTCATCGTGTGCAATTAATAACACATTTGTGCGATCGAGAGGGTATCAACGAACTTCCCATACACCCCATTTTAATAGAAAGAAAAGTATTTTATGTCAACCACATTTGTAGGCAATATAAGCATTTTTATTAAGTACATGGGGCTGCATGGCCGCGGCATATAATTCGTTGTCCGTAACACATCCGAGTTACAATTACAAGTCAGACCGTTTACAACGCAATGTATTTACACACTCCTGAGGGTAAAGCATGGGACGGCCTAAAACCACGGTGTGTGATTTTGAATAAAGATACGTTGGCTTAAAGTAGTTGAACGTATGTACGCTGACATGCGCGGCGCACAACAATAGCTTTCAAATAATACCCCCAAAATATCTACTTGGTGATGTCAGGGACACGCAGCCCCGGAAGGTCCCACAACGGATACACCTGTTACCACACAGGCATGTGACTATTGGTAGTAAGCATTACGTCAGCAGCGCAAGAATGTCAGCAGCGCAAGAATAGATTATGTAATGACTCACCCTTGAATACAAATATTATTCAGCTTCTACGATAAGACACGGTTAAAAATAGAAACTTCGATAAATCCAGTGAGTTATATAACATACGCCGTAATTGCACGTTTCATAACTTTGTTTGTAATATTACATAAGCCGACGAGTCGCTTGCTCTAGCACTATTATAAAAGCGCATTAGTTTATACTATACCCTATCCCACCGCACACCCGCAACCGCCACCCCACCCCCACCCCGCGTGGAATTAGAAGAAAGTGTTTACGCTATTACCGGCCTGTTCTTAAAACTGCACATTATTGAACTTTGGTGTACTTTGTACATTCGTTCTGCGCGACTGGCTGCGCCACACATGTAGAGGCATACATTCGACACAGCCACAGGTAGCATATCTTTAAACATTCGACAACTACCAGCCAGTTCTGTACAACCAACTGTGAGTACAACGGTCGCTCAATTAAGTCCTCGGCAGCTCACTTTCGGTTAAACAATTAGACCAGAGATCACGCTATTAATACCTACACGAATGCTGAATGCGATTACATAGAGCTACCACCACAGCACAAAGATTCATCAGTTGACTCGGCTTGGTAGACAAATACTCTACTTTCACAGCCACTTGCCTCTCACTATCCACTTCAAATACTTGTGAAACTCACCATATCGTAATAGGGATTAGGACCCACCGCCATGGCTGCTGTGAAATGATTCGCGAATTACGAAAGTCGGCGAAGTTCGACAGCCACAAAAATTCTATTTTCGCCCAACTGTCACCCGTGTATGTCCTTATAATTGGGCATCAGTCATACTCTCGGGTCTCCTGTAATCCGCTCAGTGGACCATGACCGCTGCCGCCTGGCGCTCTTTTAAAATGTTTTACATATATTAACCTTTTCTAAGCCTGCCATGAATTGTGTAAATGCTTTGCAAAACTAGCCTGTTTTCCTACGGAAAGCACCAATAATAATATATGGTGCTTGTGTTGTGTATTTGCAACATAACATTAACGATTAAGGGATTGTGCGTAGACTAAATTCACCGTATACATCTTTATTATCAAACACAGTCCCTATCATTCGGAGTTTGCAATATATGTTTGCTAAGTTCAAATTTCTGAAGAATTCAGTCTGCTGTTTGTCCAGAAGTTTGTACTCCGTGGGCTTGCTGTAACTGAAATTTATAGGATCAATAAGTAGACCTACTAATTGGGATAGGCTCGTGTGTCGTTTCTGGCTGCATTCGCTAGATGGTGTCACTGTAATCCATAAACGCTGCCCAATGTCCAGGGAGGATTTACGCCATCCTTGAGATGTTGGCTTATATCGACCCATATTGATAATCACATCAAATGTTCATTATCTAATTCGCTACTCAACCTTTGTGAAGAAGTGTAGCATCTACGCGCGCGTTTATGTGAGTGTGCGTGTGCGTGGTACAAATATTGTGCGAAAATATTCATACCATTCGTTCGTTGAACAAATAACGCACTTCACGAGGTACACATTTTATTGCATGTTGTCCATAGAAAAATAGTTTTCTTACACCAGGAAGGCTCTCACTTCAACGACTCAAAACGAAAACGAATCTAAGCAGTAAAGTCGCCAAAAGGACTATTATGATTCGTTGTATAATAGTATATTGTTACAGGCATGCTAGCAAATTTCATACATGCATATGTTTACATCAACAAATACTCATTGTACATAGTTGTAGTAACTAGTTATAATTTTCTGTATTGTGTGTACTGTTGTAAATAAATGCTACTTATGTACTTCATTAATACATAAATATATGTATTGCTTTATATTATATCACAAAAAAAGTCGTATGACTTATTTTTCACTCCATCTCTATATAAAAAACGATATTATTTACAAATAAATATACAATATCTTAACGACATTTGGTGTCGCTTGTTGTATATCATTACATACATACACGACTCACACACACCCCGCAGCACGCACGCATGCACGTACACACAAACACGCACACACACACACACACACACACACACACACACACACACACACACACACACACACACACACACACACACACACACACACACACACACACACACACACATTAGCATATATATCACGTACGCATACATACAAACGTACATTATAGGGTGCACATGTGTGTTTGACACGTTAAATGCCAGAAGAAATATACGATCAAATTATGCAGTGTTTCAGGAGTTGGTCCTACATCCACCAATCCTAGCATGTTACAACTATAACTCGATGCGGGTCCCAACATTTCCAAGCGACTTTCCGCGACTCCTATCACTCGATACACCGTACATCACTGATATGACTAGAACTGCACCGGATTCTCGCCGCTATCACACGCACGTCTCGGAACCGTTCGTCACCGAATGTTTACTCGAACTTAGCGAGTGCTTCGACGAATACACTGCCGGATATTGCACGTTGGCATTCAGTTCATTGCCAAGCATGAAGACGTTCGAGTTATTTCGACTCGGTGTTCCTGTCCTTCTGTCGGCGATAGGTGTAGCCGACCCCGACGCCGACGGCGTGTTGTTGAGGAGACGCACGCTGCTGCCGAAAACGTGGGGTCTGCCGTTGGCGAAGCCTGATGTCGAGGCGATCCGCTTCAACGCCGCGTCCGAGTAGCGACGACTCCGGGACCGGTCGGACGGGTGTGCCGGGCCCCAGCCTGGCTTCTCCTTCATCAACGTCACCATCAACTGCAGGAACAAACACACGTTGTCTAAGACATGGAAAACACACACACACACAATGTTATATATATATATATATATATATACGTATGTATGTATTTATATATATATATATATATATATAAAATGTAACGGGTGGTCTCATAACTTCGCAATACCAATGTATATAATATAACGGGTAGTTACCAAAACCACAGTTAATAGCCACCGCTGTTACCCTTGTTGGCGTCAGGTGGAGACAACCATCACCCGCCAATACGTTTTGGACATTGCGAACGTATGCGACCACTACTATAAGCCGCGAACATGATTCTGTATTCACACGTATGCCCACAATTGTTAAGGCGATGTAAAAAACATTTCACTTCGAGAAAGATAACTTTAAGTTCCTTATCACATTGTTTGGCAGACACTGAATTTGCACTAATATCCACTTTGTAAATTACAACATACACGTTTTCTTTCTGTCTGTGGTCATATCAAACCACCTCAAAGAATCACCCGAGGAGTTACCAGACGTGCAAACACGCCACTGACACCGATAACACATCAAACTATGGACACAATAACATTTGGTTATTATTCGATATGTTCTACAAACATGGCCTTGCTACAATTATATATTTCGTAACAATACGTCATCACAATAGTATATGTATCAATATGAAGAAAAACTTTAGGTTCAGTTATCACGCCGTCGGTCAAATGGTGTTTACCTGGAATCCACCGTTTTTGCAGTAGTTATACAGGAACATTCCGACCATTAGTGACATAGGGAAGAGTTGAATGAACCAGCCGAGCACTTGCGCTGACTTTGAGTAGTGGTAATCTCCGAGAGTCGGTGGTGTATAAAAAATGATGTTGAAGATTATCGTCACCTGCACAATGAAAACATCTTATTGGAGAACATATATGAAACGCATTTATCACACACTGTTTTCACAATATTTGATTAATTACCGCACTTTTAATAGGGTGTATAGATTGTGTTAATGTATAACAAGTCTGTGCATAAATCATTGTATCGCAAGATTAGTATTAATAGTATCATAAATAATGATACGCAGTAGTGTAGCCAATGTCGAAATCCGTAATAGCTTCCGACTGTCACGCGTACTTTCAAGATTAGTGTCGTGACATAATCAATCAAACACGATACTCACGGTAATGACAATGGGTGAAACGAATTTCCAGCAGATTTTCCAGTAGTTGTTCGGTGTATGTCCGAGCATCAAACTGATGTCATCAGCAAACTTGTCGTAACCTACGAAGACAACGAACCACACATTACAGAAGACGAAACCTCATAACGAAAAACATGTCATATAACTGTCATCGCAGTTTCGTACAGTAAACTACTTTTATGTAGGAAAAGTACTGTGTGTGCGCGCGTGCGTGCGTACGTGCGTGCGTGCGTGCGTGTGTGTAGACATTCTTAAAGTTCTTTAGCTGACCAGAAGTTTCTTTAGAATTTCTCAGCTTACGAATATTATTGTAAAAGCATTATTTAACGACATACAAGAGTGGCAATATAAGAAGAAACCTACCGTAGATCCAGTTTAGAGCAACACACTCGAGAAGGCCGACAAAGAGGAGCGGGAAGCCACTGACGCTGTAATCGACCAGGTTCAACAGGTAGATCCCTCCCTACAACATCGTCATCGACGGTTCCGTAAGTAATTAATCGAGAAAATACTGCAGTGTTGTTTTTATTGTGTGTAAAAATGAATACCAAACCGGTTTCGATAGCATATATATACGATGATGTTTTGAAAAGGCGTCCAATAATAATTATAACTGATCGTTTTATGATTATATATATCAATGGCTTAGTGAAATGGTTTTCAGAATGGTAACATAAATACACCACTATTATAAACAAAATATAAATTAATAATTTCGGAGATAAGGTTACATCTCATCATTAGTTAAATACATGCGGTAATATTATGTTAACTGTCACCAACAACAATAATAAACAATAAGCTCGTATTAGAAAATTAATGTTTAATTTGTTTTCTTTTTCACTAAATGAATTTGAAATCAGACGAAACAATCGATTTGAGGAGATACATTTAATATGAAAAATTAACTACTACTATTACTATAAATCATCCTTACCTTTGTGACCATGGGCAGGCCCAGCAGAAACGTGGCGAACATGACAAGAGAACGGAATATGATTGACTCTCGTTTTCCCCTGAGAAAGTTCGGAAACTCATCAGTGAAGGCGCTGAGTACGCACTCAACGATGGAGAACTGTCAACAGCAAACATGATTCATTAGGACACACTTTCCACGAGGCAAACAACCTGTTGGCCAGTCAGCTTCAAACAGAATAAACCATAATGTTGCGAAGATCTTGTAGTCATTTGAAATCATTATTCCCAAAAGTATAGTTATTTTAGTGCGCACTAAATATCAATAAATACCACATTCTGCAAATACAATGTATATTTTATCTTTGAAGATAATTATATGTTGTTCTGACATATATTTATAACGAGTACTGGCACACAAACATATTTGGTACGTAGCTAAATACAAGCACGCCAACACGCACACAAACACGCATACTCACACACTCACACACTCACACACACACACACACACACACACACACACACACACACGCACACACACAAACAAATACAGACACACATAATCGTACCTGAGAGCCGAAGCCAAGTGTGGCCATCATTATGAAAAAGAAGATGGCCCACAACTGAGGGACGGGCATGCGCGATAACGCTTCCGGGTAGACGACGAACGCTAATCCTGGTCCTACAGAACACAACAGCGTTACCTAAATTACATTTAATGAATAACAAGAGCCATTAGACACAGAATTTTCATGTTTAGCTCCTAACAACAACCATTACATATTTTGAAAGTCTTTCTTTGTCAATGGGCACATACAAACATATATCCTGCCAGTCGGAAAACACGACTTACCTGGTCCTTTATCATTCGACTATTATTATTCCTATAAATATGGTAGCTCTAAATTATAGGTGGTTACGCTATAAATCCTTGCGGGTCTCTCATGAATCTCCTTAGTGGTACTACAATCCTATTTTCAATCTGTATTACGTTTTCTTGTATCTTTGCAACTTAAATAAACTTATTATTACTATTCCGTGTGTGCATCATCAGCATACCGTGATATTATTTTCAGATATAACATTCCCTCAAAGAAGGTGCAAGTGGTTTACCTCCAGCGGCTACTTCTGCTACTGATACGCCTTTCTCGTAGGCCATGAAGCCGAGCACGCAGAAGATAACGAAGCCGGCGTAGATACTTGTCGCACAGTTGATGAGAGCCACAATCAGCGAGTCTCTGCAGCACAGAATGGTTCCTGGTTAGTGCTCACTCATAATAATATTGTACAACAGTAATTATGGTAATATAAATAATAGCTGTAATACCCTAGCACCATTAATGTCGTTATCAATTAATAATAAATGATATGCTTCAAACATGATCGATAATAACTAATTAGGCACAAATCATATTAACACTAACAATATTGCAATAATGTTAATCTTCTTGTGCTTCTTAATTTTGTTCATGTCCTTGTAGTTGTGTGGTTTTAGTGCTTCTTCATCTTCTTTTTCTTCTTCTTTTTCATCATCTGTTTATTGTTGTTGTTCTTCCTCCTCCTTAATGTGCTGCCAACCACGACCACCAAGTAGCAGTGTTCTCTGACGAACGGCGCATGAATTCATGACGATAACGTACGCATAAAATATAACACTTCGCAATGTTCATATACATTAACTGTCCCTTTATCCCTTTGTTCAAGGAATGAAATACACAAATGCTCTAATGAGTAATATCAGCTCACTTGAGACAGTTGTTGTCGAACTTGTTGTAGCTAGCCATGGCAATGAGACCGCCGGAACATGCGCTCAGGGAGTAGAAGATCTGTGTTGCTGCGTCAGACCACACCTACGGAGGATCAAACGGCTTGTCTTAATGAGAGCATTTTATTTTATTATATTTGAAACGATTGCTGCAACAACATCAATGTACTTGTTACTCGCACTTAATTATATTAATGTGTGTACGCCCTGTATGCGATGTTTTATAAATCGTTGTATATTTAACAAGATTAAACAATGTTTAACAATGTTGTCATCCAAAGCTACATGTTCCAGACGGAATGTTGACAAGGAAGTCTTTTGTATATCGAGATTCCAACAAATGCTCATTTCTGCATAACGCCGCCCTTATCAAATATCAGTCAATTTTATATTAAATATATTCACACTGCTAGCATTAGCACAATAACGAAATGATTAGAACGAGCATTTGATCATGTCCCATTATATTAATCCATATATTGGATTTTTCTGATCAAATGTCACTTTATTATTAGTTGTTCTTATAACATGCGTCATAGTTTTAATGGGTAGTAAAGAAACAATAGTGATATGATACCAACCGAGATTACAGCAAATATTTGAAGTGACGAGTGGATGAACATATTACGTTCTCTACGGTATCTATGTTAACTGACGCCAATTTTTATTATATCGATGATTAACAACACGTGATGAGCGATATCATTCTGAATTCTACCAGTCTATTCGTACTCACCCTGGAGTCAGCCAGCCTGCTGAAGTCCGGCTTCAGGTAGAAAATCACGCCATCGATGGCACCCGGTAATGATGCACCGCGCAGAAGCAGAATTGTCAACATAATGTATGGAAAGATGGCGGTGAAGTAGACAACCTGCAATTACAAGAAACAACAAACACGTGACCAACAGTGTCATAGTGTCATCATATTGGTGCATAGAGCCAAAAACAATTAACTATAATCGTGTTGATTAGACAGCACGACGAAAACAGCTGCGTTGCTGAGATAATCAAAGCTGCTGCCGGATTCGGAGTGACCCTCTAACGGATCGACTGCTATTAAGTTAGTTGCAGGACTGTTTATATTTACCTAGATGAGTTGGCGTGTGGTTACTGATTTGATTAGATTTAGGAATGATACTGCGTGCGTCATAGAACATGTCTAATATTAGCTAGATCGTACGGAATGGATGTTGTCGACGGACTGGCGAATTGAAACAGTATGCTATACTTATCGCCCACGGCTCCATGCCCATATGTTTCTTCTGTCGCCAATGTCGTCTTGTCAACAACAATCGCCTCATTCGCAAGATACATGAGTTAATAACATGCTAAAGAAATTGTATTAAGTCCGGTCATTTGTATCACAAAGGGCATATTGAGTAGGACTCGTCATGGCCACTAAATCTATCGCAAAAATATCGCCGCTGGATACGACGTGTTACCATGCAATAACAGTGAATGCATTTGCAAGAAAAGCAACGATAGTCGATGAATGTGACCGTCGGATGTGGAGGCGCATGGGTGCGATTAACTTGGTATCATATCATGATATTTCTCATTCTTCCTTACCTTCTACAATGGGACGTCACAGCGAAATACGACTTTTGTCCATTTAGAACACCAATTTGCATAACATTGAAGCATCCAAGTTACGACCAAAACCTTTCGACCCCAAAGAAATTACCCAAAAAGTGTGTTGTGGAGGACCCCATAAAATTGCATTATGGGACCCCAGGGCTAATGCCCGCCTGTCCTGCTGCACATCCAAATTAGTGAACGTCGCACCTTTCCGAGTGACTGGATGCCTCTGATGAGACAAACGAAGATGATGAGCCAGGCAAGCAGAAGACAAAGCGCCAGCTTCCAGTTGACGCCTCCCATCTCTTCCATTCCGCTCGACATCTCCAGCACGTAGTTGCTGAAACAAATATCTTCGGTCACAACCATGCAGGAGTCGTTACCCTAGACATGCAATGAGTGTAGCAATGAGAGGAAGGCTACGATCACCACCGCACCATCGTCGGCGCCTACTTACTTGTAGTATTCTTCCGCCGGTGTCTTGAGCTTGCCCAGTTTCAAGTTGGTGGCGTTTGGCAAAACGGAGGCGGCTGAAGTTGAAACAAATCAAGCTGTTTAGTTTATTGTACGCCAAACACATCCAATATATCACTTTCGTATAGCAGCACGTATGGTCATATAAGTTCGCGAAGTCCAAACACGCTAAGCATTTTAGTTTTAGTTTTGGTTCAACTCCCTACCACGCAATAAGTAGAGTTTGACGTGCGAATTTTACTATCCAAAATGGCTGTTAGCATCAATTTGCATTAACATGTTTCACGAGCTACGTGGCGACATTGTAATAATGTGTTTCCCCAATATACGCGATAATAACCAAATTACCTCTCCACGTAATGCTTCACGTATTTTGGGTCTTTGCGAACCAATGCGACCACCCCTTTATAACCTCACATAGGTATTAATGAGACCAACAATAAAGGATGTACTCACCAGTGGTAACGATGTTCGCTAATAGTGACGCATTGCCATTGGAGGCAACTCCCTGCGTGTTGTCGTTGTATCTGGGCGGGAGGCAATCCGCGGTGTTCCACGTGTTGTTGCAGCTGACCCACGGCAGGTTGCCCGTGACGGAGCCGAATGAGGCGAACAAGTAGAGGAGGACGTGGGAGATGACGACGTTGTAGTAGACGGCGATCAACCACGACACTGCCACCATCGCGAACCCGAGACCTACAGAAAAGGTAGGTGTTAATTGATGTAGAGAGGCACTGCACCCATCTATATACTGCTATGCACCTCTGTGTGATTAGTGGGGCGCGGTGGTCAAGGAGATGCCCTCGGTTTGAATCCTGGTACCGACTGCCTTTCGAAACTCACCTCACGTTGCCTGTGTCTTCATGAAGTGACACTATGAGCCGCTGGTCCTTTGTACCTGGTGTCTACGTCAGGGGAAGTAAAAGATCCAACGAAGAGGGGGAATGTGTAACGTGTACTGAACTCACTAATTCTAGAGAAGGACACACTGAAGTTAAACCTCAACGCAATGTCGAGGACTTAGCTAAGTAATTATCCAGAGCCGGGGTCAGCTAGACACTGCTCTTTCAAACACTGCCTGTTTGACGTCTATCGTGTAACTAAAAGAGAAGCAGCTCCAGAACCAGTGGGTTAGAGATGGACCACCATTCTGTGATTCCACGACAAGTTACACATTTACGCTGTGTGTGGGATATCTGTCTTCTCTTGCCATCGAAAGTAGATAGAAGGGTCCAACGGCTTTCAGCGTCTCTTCCGAAAGACACACTGACAACGGCATCAATTATTGAATATGCAATGAGCATCGTCGACATGTGTTTGTTCCTATGGGTACTTTATAGCCATGACCTACGGATCAATAGTGTTTACAAGGTATATATGTGTCCATTATATGATGTAACCATGCACGCACCTTAACTGTTGATACTCCGTTTAGGCAACATAGACTTACCTTTAAATAGCGGGTTGATCTTCCACACAGAGATCGGACCAAGACTGGCGAATTGTCCGAAGGAAAGTTCCATGAAGAATAGGGGCAATCCGACAGCCGCCAACATAATGACGTAGGGAAGTAGAAAGGCTCCTGGAATAAGAGCACCAATACTATGTTATTTAAAGCACGTTACAACTGACTTGCTTTATATCAACTGTATGATATGGGCATCGTATTCAGAATTGTGTTTTGTGTGACGTCATATGTGCATGTCATATTTAATTAGCTTTATATTGTAGCTGTTTTACAATGTAACCTACGTATTTACAAAACAAGCTGAGATCCTTAGGGATATAGTATAGTATAGTATAGTTTAGGATAGTATAGTACAGTTCAGAATTGTACAGTACAGTACAGTATAGTATACTATCCTGATGATTACTGATCGGCGTGCGATGCACCTGATTATCTCCGCTAGTCATTTATTTTCCTTTGTCGTGTTATCTTTTCAAATGCATCTGCATTCAAAGCTGGACCAATGTATGCCGCAACGTTGGTTTTACATACAGAAGCAATACTACTCGAGTATATTTCATACACCGATTGCAAGGTTCAAGTAAAAACGTTTATCCTCCCGCTCGCTGATATTGTCATTGTTTCACAACACCCACCTCCGCCGTTCTTGTAGCACAGGTAGGGAAACCGCCAGACGTTGCCGAGGCCGACGGCGTAGCCGATGCACGTGAAGAGGAACTCAAGTTTGCCGCCCCAGTTGCCTCTCGCGTCCTCCGAGTCACTGTCCAACTCCTCCAGCTTCTTGGCATCCACCTCCAGTCGGACGTCATCCTAAAACGCACAAACATTAGATATTATGTTCTCCACTCTGTATTTAACAACATCATATTCATAATGGTTTGCACAATAATACGCTACACCACTTACGTTTTTGTTTTATTAAAAAAGCCCCGAGACGTAAGAACATTATAAGTCACTATAAGGCAGTGGAAAGATGAAAATATCTACTTGGTGACGTCAGGGACCCGCAGCCCCGAAAGATCCCACAACTGCGAGCCGGATACACCTGTTACCACACAGGTATGTGACTATTGTTCGTTAGCATTAAGTCAGCAGCGCAAGAATAGATTATGTAATGACTCATCCTTGAATACAAATATTATTCAGCTTCTACACAAAGACGCGGTTAAAAATAGAAACTTCGATAAATTCAGTGAATTATATAACAGACGCCATAATTGCACGGTTCATAACTTTGTTTGTAATATTACATAAGCCGACGAGTCGCTTGCCCTAGCACTATTATAATAGCGCATTAGTTTATACTATACCCTATCCTACCCCCCACCCGCAACCCCCACCCCGCGTGGAATTGGAAGATAATGTTTACGCTATTACTGGCCTGTCCTTCAAACGGCACATTAATGAACTTTGATGTACTCTTTACATTCGTTCTGCGCGACTGGCTGCGCCACACATATAGAGACATATATTCGACACAGCCACAGATAGCAAGCCTTTAAACATTCGACAACTACCAGCCAGTTCTGTACTACCAACTGTGAGTACAACGGTCGCTCAAACAAGTCTTCGGCAGCGGTTAAACAATTAGACCACGCTATTAATATGCTGAATGCGATTACATAAAGCTACCACCGCAGCACAAAGAATCGTAAGTTGGCTCGGCTTGGTAGACAAATACTCTACTCTCACTGCCACTTGCCTGTCGCAATCCACTTCAATTACTTGTGAAACTCACCACATTGTAATAGGGATTAGGACCCACCGCCATGGCTGCTGTGAAATGATTCGCGACTTACGAAAATCGACGAAGTTCGACAGCCGAAAAAATTCTATTTTCGCCCAACTGTCACCTGAGTGTGTCCTATAAGTGAGCATGAGTCATACTCTCGGGTCGCCTGTAACCCGCTCAGTGGACCATGACCGCTGCCGTCTGGCGCTCTTTTTTAATTTGTTGACATATATTAATCTTCACTAAGTATGCCATAACTTGCATAAATGCTTTATAAAACTAGCCTGTTTTCGTACGGACAGCATCAATAATATATGGTACATATGTTGTGTATTTGAAACATAACATTAACGATTAAGTTATTGTGCGTAGACTAAATTCACCGTATACATCTTTATTATCAAAGACAGTCCCTGTCATTCGGAGTTTGCAATATATGTTTGCTAAGTTCAAATTTCTGAAGAGTTCAATCTGCTGTTTGTCAGGATGTTTGTACCCCGTAGGCTTTCTGTGATTGAAATGTATAGGATCAATAAGTAGATCGACTAATTGTGATAGGCTCGTGTGTCGTTTCTGGCTGCATTCGCTAGATGGTGCCACTGCATTCCATAAACGCTGTCCAATGTCCAGGGAGGATTTACGCCATCCTTTATATGTTGGCTTACATCGACCCATGTTGATAATCACATGAAGTGTTCATTATTTAATTCGCTACTCAACCTTTATGAAGTGTAGTCGCTTTAACTTTTTAAAGTAAATAGTTAGTTCCTGACCACGATTGTTCAAATAGCCGTTTGCAGTGATGTAGTATGCTCCTGTTGTACACATAACAAAGAGACCAATGTGATTCTCACATTGTGGATTCTGGAATATTTTTGGTGTCATTCCAAAATCCTGTGCCACCGTCATTTCCATCATACAGGGTTTCAAGACCAAACAATGTGAGTGCATCTGTCCAATTTACTTGGCAACTCATTCTATCCTCCATTTCACTATGTTTTGTTGATGTTATGTTGGATGTTTTCAAATCGGTGGATCGTGGCGGACTCTCTTCCATCTCTCGTCCTGTTGTTCTTGCATTGTGTATTCGGCTACTTTCCATGTGCTGTCACCTTATCGGATTCTCTCCTCCTTACCTATTCCAAAACTCCCGGAGGAGACGGGAACTACATTATATTTGGTCGTGCGTGTTTTTGACGGCACGCTTAGTCCACAACGCCGAGAACCATTGATCCCTGGAATATTTGCATAGAATCCGGTTTATACTACCCTCCCCGATATCGATATCCAGTAGATATACAAAGCATTCAGGCAATAGTTTGCTTTACCGAGCTCCTTCATTGTTATGCTCAGTTGCATAAGGAGTTCACGTCACCTTCTCTACCATACACGCTTTTGTTAGGAGTTAGACATCAGACAGAAAACACTTGTATTGGTTAATATTCAGTTGTTCTATATGGTGCCTTCGTATTTCTTTTACACCCTTTCACCTTTCTTAATAATAAAAAAAACTGACTCTCGTTCACTATTGATCAGATGGTTGCTGATCAAAAATCGGACGACCTTGTCAGAAAGCCAACACGACACGCAGACTGCTTCCTGGAATCTGATGCAAGATTGCTGATTTTTTAAATTAAGTGGAGTCCATCAGCGCAAAGTAGCGCTCGCTCCAATAAAAACACCTAAGTCGCAATAAAACGCCTCCGACAACACAGGATTAGGCTCGCATTATCGATTCGTCGACATGCGTTTGCGTGTTTTGCGCCAGATGTAGGTCACTGTTTGCTTTTTGCGCAGGCGTGTGACGCACGTATTATAATAAGCAGTGTTGTTGCCGCGAAATCCAGTGGTATTTGGAGCTGCCAAGCCAGCGCCAATTGACACTCTTCTAGTTAGTGTTCTGCAATTCCGTATACATCAAGGACTTGATGGATGCATATGTAGTGTAGTGGTTGCCTTCCGTCGCAATGCGATTAGCATCACGGTAAATCTATTTCAATGCCATATGTATTATCCTAGCAGGGCTCGTCACCATTGTTGTCTGCAATCTATCGAAACGAGGATGACGTTTCCATGAAACGTTTTATGTTGTTGCGCGTTCGTATATATATGCCCATTCACATCCGATCTTAGCCCGGTGTCATGTAGTTCTAACATTTCGCGTAAGCCCTATACTGTTGCACAGAACAGGTCACTAGCCATACCGCGAGGTTTTTTAAGGAATTGCTAACCAAATGGATGCATTTCGTGTAGTAAGTTGCCGTAAATGTATGTAAAACATGAAGCAGTGAAGAATCCAGTGACTTTAGGCCTACTAAACACTTTCATTTGGAGTTACTTTACAACTTGGCAACGATCCTTAATTGCCACGATTTATAATTGTCGAGGCTGCCCGATATCCTCAATTTGCTGGAGACACCTTCGGGTCGTTGTCCAAACCTGCCTTTGTTTGGGTCGTAGCAGAGGCAACGAACTAAAGTCCCACTCCTCTGCATCAGTTAGGCAGTTACGCAACGGCAATTGTGTCACCGACACCCACAGGTATACGTTAAATAACACAGGCAGATGTCCTGATTGTTCCAGCGCTTACTTTGTCTGACTCAACGTGATGCAATTCGCTGTTTAGCCAGATGGCGTTTAAAGTACCCAGGCTTAAATGAGCGCGGCACGTAACATTTATCCAAACAGAGGTTTAGGGCCGGTTAATTACTGACCGCGCAAGTCCGGGAACAAATGGAGTGAGGGCATATAATCATCGCCACGAGTGGTAGATTAGACTGCGTTGGCTTTCGCCAGAGCGCCAGATAACCGCCTGGACATTGACTGTGGGAATCAATCTCAGGGTCAACGGAACACGACGGGTGGTCGGTCGTATGCAGGTGGCAGCGCGCATTTGTTCTTATATACAACGTGCATCTACGTGTGTGTGTGTGTGTGTGTGTGTGTGTGTGTGTGTGTGTGTGTGTGTGTGAGTGAGTGAGTGAGTGAGTGAGTGAGTGAGTGAGTGAGTGAGTGAGTGAGTGAGTGAGTGAGTGAGTGAGTGAGTGAGTGTGTGTGTGTGTGTGTGTGTGTGTGTGTGTGTGTGTGTGTGTGTGTGAGTGTGTGAGGGTGTGTGTGTGCGTGTTGTGTGTGTGTGTGTGTGTGTGTGTGTGTGTGTGTGTGTGTGTGTGTGTGTGTGTGTGTGTGTGTGTGTGTGTGTGTGTGTGTGTGTAGGTGTGTGTGTGTGTGTGTGTGCGTGAGCGTGCTCGTGTGTTAGCGTGAGTACGTGAGAGTATTTGCGTGTGTTCATTATTTTGCAGAAGTTATGGAACACGTGTGTTAGTATGTGTGTGTGTGTGTGTGTGTGTGTGTGCGTGATAATGTGTGTGTGTGTGTGTGTGTGTGTGTGTGTGTGTGTGTGTGTGTGTGTGTGTGTGTGTGTGTGTGTGTGTGTGTGTGTGTGTGTGTGTGTGTGCATGCGCGCGCGTGTTTTGTATTTGTGCATGTGAGTGTGCTATTGTGCGTTGTACATGGTTTGAGCATGTAAGAGCGGAAAGCATTATCTCATGTAATATCATAATGGGTTATTCTCGCTATACTCCAAATGCCGCCAGTAACCTGATGGCACAGTGGTCCGGATGTTGTCGCGCAGTTGGCCAAGGCTAGCTGTTGACGTGTTACCTCATCCAAGGTGCCCAGCATAGCCTTCCCACAGGTGCAGACAGCATATATCAGCAGTAGATGACCGCTTGCACTATCTAAGGATTTGGTCAGACATCGTAGAGGTAGCCGCAGCCCATAAAGGCTATGAATAGACGCAGGGTGATGCTGGATTACATTCTGCCCGCCATGTTGTTATGGCGCAAGTGTTCTGTACGTGGTAGTTGTTGAACTGCTATTGCTATTACGCAGGGTTTTGTTTATAAATCTGCTTACTGCTGTATATCAACCAAACCTGAGTTTAATGTGCTTTTATGCGTTAATTATGTCTACCCTTATACGTAAAGCAAATAGCAAGACAACTATTCGTTTTCCATTTACAAATGCCCTTTTGTAACGGATTAATCCAGTTTTTTCGTCTTCGTTGAACTGTGTCCAGTGATTCATTGTCGGGATGCTCATGTTTCGAGGCAACATCATATTAGCAACAACGTCAGCAGATCAATAATTTACGCAGTTCTCCGAGATTCATGCATGCTGCATCAGAGACAAATTGTTAAGCGATCGTCATACTCAGTCACGACCAAAATGAAGACGTGACATTGTGTGTCGGCGAGGAGCATTGGCGGGACAGAAAATCGATTTTGTGTTGCGTTTTAGTGGAACAAAGATGAAATGAGGGGGTAGCGATATATAGAAGGAATACCAACGGAGAAGTGGAGAGAGAGAGAGAGAGGGGGGGGGAGAGGGAGGGAGAATGAAACAGAGAGAGGGGGTGGTAAAGAGGGGTGGATATGTAGAGGCAGAAGGAGGGTGTGAAAGAGAGACAGCGCGAGGATGCGAGAGACGAGGGAAATGGAAAGATGGATGAATGGATGGATGGACGGGTGGACGGGTGGGCGGATGGATGGATGGACATATATAAACAAAAAACAAATGCATAAAGGATGCAAGACTGAAAACAAGCGAACTGGCAAACAATATCGCTTGGGCGGATGGAGGATGACCAGAACACAAAGAACAGTCGTGATCCGTGACCACCGGTTATGAACTGCTAAATCAGCTAGTACCGACTCGTCCACGATTATTCTACGATTGCATCATCATCATCTCTATCACCAATCAGTGAACCCGACAGACTACCTAGAAATCCCGGACATTGACCTCTTATAACCGATACCCCGGGGGAAGACAACAAACACTAACTCTAGCAACAAGGTTGGCAAATACGCATTGTGAAACTGTGTGGCAAAATCTCTTTGCAATTCAATTACTCCGCGAAATCTCATTACACCGTCGGCGTTTTAAGTCACGGCGACTCTATTTCTGCGAACGGAATACCTCAGCCTTCCACGGCAACGGTTGCTAGTGGTAACAGCTGCCTGCGTCGAGGTGGCGATTTGCATAGAGTTGTGGAAATATTCCACGATCGCGGAATCGATTTCGCGGTCTCGTCGAGACACGCTCGATGCATGCGTAGGCGTGTGTTGATAAACGAAGGCACGCGACACACATATTGGCGGCGTGGAATAGCTCGGCTACTGTAACAGCCGTTTTATTATTAACACCGAATTGATCGATTCCGGTGTGACAGCCTCCTTCCTATATGCGTCACGAAACTGCAGCTGTTAGTAGAACTTGTCAGTGTGATCATTCTTCTTCTTCATCACCTTATCCTTGTTGTTGTTGTTGTTGTTGTTGTTCCTATGCTTCGTCTTCTATTTCTTCTTTTCTTTATTTGTGTTGTTGTTGTTGTTCCTTTGTTGCGCTATCACAGCATTCGCTAGTTGAGCTGGTCTAGTTCTAGACTACAATGTTATGTTGAATTTATTACGTCATGGGGTGACGATAGCCACGATACATTGTTTTGTCAACACACTGTAGCCCTTTGTATATATAGTATACAATAATATACTTTCCCGTTTATTTAGCATAATGCTGTAAATAAAACAATCATACTTATGTTTACAATAAACAATAATGTATACAATAACCAGCTAGTCACGTAATGAACAACCAGTGAAATATGGGTGAAATGACGTGTTTTCCAGTGCAATTTTTCTTTGTTTAAAACTTTACGATATTTATTTTCAAAACACTCCCGAAATCGTGCTGACCCGTGTTTGAAACATCGGAAAGATCGAAGCAAACAAACAGACTACGCTCAAATAATATTTGTTTAATTTTAGTTCATTAAAACTCACTCAGACAGATATGCCTACAATACATACGCCTACAATAATAATAGTATAATTATCCTACTATGAACCTTTCAAACTATTCCGGATTGTCGGAAACATGTGACATAACACGATTTCGTAATTCAGCATAGCATGCAATACTCAATTCCCTAAGTGAGTAGACAGCACGTTAATCTGCCGTGATCGCAGTCAATCCACGACAGGTAGACGACAGCTGCAGCCGGGTTTACAGATACCACGCGAGGTGGGTGCCCAGAACCAAACATTCTAGACGTATGACCTTTGATAAGAACGCACGGACATACATTCACAGACTATGCTTCTGGAAAACTACCAAGGGACGTACGCACACATGTTCCCATACAAGGCCCGTGTACCTGGATATGCGCTAACGAACATTGTGAAATGGAACCAAGAGACCACGTATAAAGTTCTAGCTGCGCGTCGTGGAACTGGAGAGAAACAATAATATTATAATGTTTTTATGTTTACAGACAAATAACACAACTACTATACGTTACCCATATCTATTAGACATAGAATTAACAAGAGTGTTTACTCACGTTGTCACCGGAGAATGAGGTACAGTCGGTCTGAGACTGAGATAATGCTCCATCTCCCTTTAACTGTCCATTGCTCATTAAAGGGTCCAACGTTGTCGGATCTCCGATGCTATCCCTTTCGTCATCCATGGGTTGTGGCCTTAGTAAGGTCTGAATACGTCAATGTTGCTACAGCGCTGTGTACACGCGACTAGTACTCGCAGAATCCCGTATCGTAATGAACTGTGATGATTAGTAGACAGAGAATATAAATACGCTTCCCGCCGGATCATAACATTGGCGCTATGCCAAGCATCCAGGCGATCTGATTTTGCAGGGAGGGGAGACTGTTTTGTTGAATCAACATAATGTTCTATCCCAGAATGCTTGCTTCGCTTTCTCTGACATGCTTCACAACTGTTATTGTTAACATAATTTCAAATATGTAAATATAAGTTGATTTACTCTCAAATGTAAGAAAGTTTGCTGTCGGAGAAGACGCTTCTCTACTCATGCCAGAATGGACCAGACCACAACGCCATGAATGAATGCATCGCGGTACTTCATTGACGCGTTGATTGGCGTCTTGCTGGCGGAAGTGGGCAGGCTTCCGTATGCAAATCGCACACTCAAGTTACTATGTCTTTTCCATTCACAAAATGGTGATGACTAACCCCGCAGAGCATGGAGGATTACTCACGGCAAAATACACCTTAAACGCACATCAAACGCAGACACGGAAAATAACGTCATGTATATTCAATAATTCTCCCGATATCATTATTAATAAACTATATGTGCACATGTATATGTCAGCTACTGTACGTACTTTTGATTATAATCTTTTCTAAGACGTGTTCATGTACTACCAATTAAATTACTTTGTAAACATACTATTATTATTATATTATAATTATTATTCAAGGTGGCTCTCACGGCAGTGGCATTTAAATGCCTAAACGTGAGTTTCCTGACTTATTATATATACTCAGTTATTATATGTATTTGTAATTATTGGTCTAATAAACTTAATTTCATTCATTCATTCATCATCAGAATCACACCTTAAAACTTGTCAGCGGGTCTGTGAAGTAATTGGTACGATGCCACTGTTTTCTTTGAGAAGACATTCATAGAATCATGACAGACTAGTCAAAAATGAAAATAAATCAGGAATATGTGAAATGCAATAGGTAGAGTTTCTATGTGTAGCAATAACAATACAAGGCTATGACTGTAGGCGTATTGCTGTCCATACATACTGAACTGCGGTGTAGGCGTATAGCGCAGTGACTAGATAAAGACGTTTCGACGACCCAACATAATGCCAGGCATTCTCCTTGTGTCTTTGATGTGTCATTGCACGTATTCCCAGGTCACAGGTTTTCTAGGTGTAGTCAGGAGAGTGCGTGACCACATAGATCGGTACAGGTGTCTCACTATGTAAGCTTATTTAAAACCAATGTTTGATCTAAGTCGTCGAATTGTGCGCTTAGTCGTGTGTTCGGTGTGGTAGTACAGTTTGTGCAATGCAGTTTTTTTTAACCACAAACGAATATGCCAATATGGATGTCTTTCGAAGCTGCCGTTTCTAAGCTTGGTCACTTTAATTGGTGTTCGAATGCATCTGCTTTGACCAGTCAAGTGACTGGATGCGATTCATTAAAAATGCAAATCAGTTGTAGAGTACTATTGCGCCAATTCGAAAATTCATTCAAATGCTCTGAAACAGTTCTTTTTCCCTGTCTCTCTCTCCTTTGTGTATAAACTATAAGGTTTGATGATCTTACAAAACAGAACAAAATAACATCCCCTACGACGTATTGGGGGGGGGGGTGAACATGTTTAACCACTGAACTTTTGCGCATTTCAGTGTAGTAAACTAATTGGCTTATCCCCTCCAGTTTGGTTTCCTAAAAAATCACAGCATGAACAATTCATATCCAGGTGATTGTCGTGAGCCCAATAGTATTTCGTAATACATCCCCTCTCCCCCGGATAAGGACACTGCTATTTTGAGGCTTCCTTGAAACTGAAGTTTTAACATCCTGGATGCTGCAAAGGATTACATCATGGAAATCATTGCTGCAAAATCCTAATAATATGGCTTACACCCTGAATATATAATTTCCCATGTATTAGAATGAGTCATGGGTGGTGCATCAATAACCGTCTCAGTTATGTTGTCGGTTTTAAAATTACTCGGCTGACCTTAGACTTGCCTAATTGACGGCATAGTAACACATTTGATGGAAGCAAAAAAAATCAATTTAATACAGTGAATGATAATACACGTAGTCTATACTACTGCAAATTGTTTTTGGAAAGTTTCGAAGGGGAAGAATGGCTAAAATGTGGACTATGTACGACGTAGGAACATCAGAACGGTGCAGTGCACGAGAGTGTGCCAATTATGTGGTGATAGATGAGTCGGAAACGTGGATGTGAAGGGGCCGTTTTTGCACAAACGCGTTTTAAAGAAAACAAAACTGACTATACGTGTTGGTGTTTTTAAATACCTGGTAGGCATAAAAATAATTCAAGAAGTAAGGTACCGTGTGTGTGTTATATAGTGGGAAACGTGGAATACATGATTATGCAGAAACAAATTTAGCTTTAGTAAAAAGTCAACTTTATGCGAACCGCACATTTACCCTGATATTCCCTATGGGGTGATGTAGTATTTGGACATGGTCCCACGAAGTTTCGTATCCGGTGTGTGTCCTACAGTCGATGGTGTCAACACGACGATATCACTCCGGGGGTGTCATTTCGGGGAGTGTGTCATCGTGACATGTCCTCAAGGAGTGCCGATGTCCTATATGCCCCGTTGCATTCCATGTATGGCTCGTTTGACAGCGACGCGGTGGTGGTGGGGTAATTGAAGTTGGCGACGAGCTGAGATCCGCAGCGAGGCAGCCATCATTCACTGTGCTTCCTTCTACCGGGATGGCGCTTTCGGTTAAGCAGTTCGGCGAATTTGTGACATTTCGTGATACCAATCCTTCGGCATTTTCAGAAGTCCTCGATCCTCTTGGAAAAAAAATGCCTATATATGTGTATTATTACGATGGGCTATTCCAAGTTCTGCGCTGCTAGTGGTTAATTACTCAAAGGACGGTTGTAGGTAGTTTGTACTTTTCGCTGCATTAGGTCGGCTTAGCTACGTTTTTTCAGAAGTACCCGTTTCGTGTGTATACACAGAATGAAACTGTACACTAGACCCTACTGCCATAACTTGAAAGCCCTACACTGCCTTAGTCTTGGTATACCCGGGACCATTAAACTAATTTTGATTAGGGACATTTGTAAAGTGCATATTCTAAGTGAAATATATTCCAACAGTATTTATTTATTTTAACTTTACACAATTTACCTTACTTTAAAGCAACTACTGTAGGCATTTAGGACACAGCCCTATATATAAACATTTAGGACACAGCCCTATATATAAACATTTAGGACACAGCCCTATTTATAAACATTTAGGACACAACCCTATATATAAACATTTAGGACACAGCCCTATATATAAACATTTAAGACACAGCCCTATATATAAACATTTAGGACACAGCCCTATATATAAACATTTCGGACACAGCCCTGTATATGAACATTTAGGACACAGCCCTATATATAAAACACACGATTCTTCACATATATCCGCGTATACTGACATATTATTGTCCCATCGTTCTTAATATAAATACTGCTGTCGTTCCATTATCTGTGACAGTAACACATATGTGGCGGATGTCTTGACATCCGTTCTAAAGATATACTACCACAGTTAAATAATTGTTTCGGTGTGTCACATTGATGCGTCCGGGTCACATGTAGAATATTGCGACATCGCGAATAATTTTGGCACATATACGGCGGTCGCCAGATGTGAAGCCGCCTTCGATTACGTAACTATACAGATCGTCGTAAGCAGGACAAAAAGGTTGGCAAACAAGACGATTTTATGACATTCTGTGTTGAAAGGCGTAACTTATAGAATATTGGCGAGTTTATTTGGCTGCGTGATGAGTGTAGGTTTAATCGCTATTGCCCATAGTTGTTGTCTGAAGTCGATGACGAATGTTGGCCTGAAGACTAGATATTATAACTAGTCTTCAGGTCTCAGACATTATAATCTTCGCGGAGTAGCACAATTATTTGGCAAACGCATGAATCTGCGCGGGCGTTATTGCTGGGATTACAGTTATAAGGCCGGCATCTTGTTTTTCTGTTTACACTTTTCAATAACAATAAGGACTGCGTCCACGTCATTCAGTTCGTGTATGCAAACATGTAAATAATACATTTTAATTACATTTGTGACTTACGAGAGATATGAGGATAAATCAACGATCCCATACGTATTGGATTATTTTTAAATATGTCACGTTCCAACCGGGTGGGAACTCCATACCGATTGTATATAATTGTATATGCAAGTTATATATTATAATCAACACTAAACAACTTTATCCTGCAAAAAGTGGTTACCCTCTAGGCTGCTCGATTAGTTACTCTACCCACAAGGCCAATTAGCTCTCTCTCTCTCTCTCAAACAACAGTACACAGCACTGCGTTTCTTTCATTTTATTTTCTATTCATGTGAAGGGTTTAGCCATCTTATTGCACAAAATCCGAGCAACAAATTAATTTGCAGGCATACTTTATAATACTAGCGTAAGTACAGTCTAGTTTTAGAGGAAATCGGGAATGTCCGAACCTCAGAGATATAGGCTATTTTAACGTCTTATCTAGCGAGCTATGTATACTTTTGGCTTGGTGACTAGTAGAGTGTATGTTTAGTATCGTTGTAAACAATGACCAGGACAAACGCAGGAAGAAAACAGTAGCCTATACTTAGCAAAGTGAATTCGCAGTATGCGTCTATGCCCCGGGGTATGGCGGGGTATGTCGGGGCATAACAGTACAAGTGCACGTGGGTGCATAACGTGTTTTCGGCCTTAGTAAAACAGCGCCACCCATTACAGAATGCGCGCAGCACTGATCTTTGTCCTGCCGTGTCGGGTGCGTATTTAATTGGTGATTAGTCGAGCTGTGGTATGTACCTATACTATGATTTGTCGCCATTGTCTAGGTCACGGTCGTTGCTTCAATGTCTATCGTGTATATACTGGTGGGCGTGGACGATAAGCAGCAGCATAGAAAATGTCAATAATGCACCAATTAACCCGGGTTAATAATAAGTATAAAAATAATGTCTTCATCATGCATGTGTTGTGTAAACAAAATTATTATCATTCAAACATACTTTCATTCATATACCCGAACACGGACATGCACCAAACGACCAGCTAACGAAAAAGTTGTACTATATTATAATGACGACAACACAAACAATAAACGAAAATACTATTTTTAAATAAAAATGTCCGGTGAATCAATAAAATACGGAAACTAATAACCGCGTGGCATACGTATATGTTATTCCGCTTGCCGGATTTGGCGACCGGTAGTTTTACAAAAGTATAATTTAGCGAAAAACATAAAATGCCAATGTGACACATTATGGTAGCAAGTAAATACTGTGATCTAATAAGTGAATACTAACTTAAATAATGCATGTAAAAAACTCTGCGTACGTGTTTGTGTGTGTGTCTGTTGATGGGTGGGTTGGTACATTCGTTCGTTCCTTCGTTCGTTTGTTTGTTTGTTCGTTCGTTCCTTCGTTCGTCAGACATGTGTTGGCTGTGTTGAAATAAATTGTGTAACACTATTTTGCTGAATAACGAATTTGCTGATATGAATATGTATTGACATTAATACGCAATTGTTTGGCGCCTACCAAAACACTAGCAAGAAATGCTCAGGCGTCCAACTGTTCGTTTTATTCAACTTACTTCAGTCACTCGTTGATTTGGATGAAACATGCTAGGTTAGTTCTTCTCAACCGGTGTGTCGCGGCACACTGGTGTGCCGTGAAGTAGTCCCTAGTGTACCGCGAAATTAGAGGAAAAGTGTCCCATTCTTGCGGAAAAAATTTCAAACACATTTTATTCAGAACAAACCAAAGCATCAGCTTTTTGCTAGACACTCATTTTGCATCGGCAAGGTCATCAGTTACTTCAAGCGGCTCACGAAACAGAACGTGAATCAAAATTCCCTCATGAAAACCTGCGTAGAAGTTTCCGACGGAGTGCAAAAAAGTTAGTTTTGTTAGTTTAATAGCGCAAACAACAACATGTACACACCTTCTCTGAACCACATATTCTACAAGCTTAACCACCAGGAAATGGAAAATGGTTTGTGGCGTAATGTGTGTGCACAATCTAAGCGCATGTGTTACAACCCAATGCTGTTTCATTCATCGACAAAATTTTATTAAAAAAAAACCGGCCTGCTGCTTGGTTGAACCCGACGAACATGCCCAATGTCTCTCAAGTCTCGCATTTTCTGAGTAAATTTTCAGAAGATGTTACATCACGTGGTCCGAAACCTTGGCAGCGCTGTTTTTGTACTCCTATAATCTCTGACATGTTGGTGGAATACATATAATACATGAGAAGAATACAAGCGTTTGACATAAAATGTTACAGAAAAATCCTAAGAGTGCCATGGATAACAAGAACAACCAATGCAGAGATCCTTGAAAAATTATACATAAAGAACTGCCAATTAGTGAATAGAATAAAAGGACTAAAACTGAGTTATTTTGGCTACGTCAAAAGACACAATTCCTTAGAGAAAACAATCCTAGAAGGCAAAGTGGAGGGAAAGAGAGGAAGGGGAAGACCACGGAGAAGATGGGAGCAGGATATCAGCGACTGGAAGACGACATCGTGAGAGCAGGGAGACGAACGGCAGACAGATCAGCGTATCGTGGGATCATCCGGGCAGCTACGTCTCGCAGAGATATTTAACAAGATTGTCACTCAGAGAATTAACTATAGGTGGCAGGTGGACAAGGAAGCCCTTTGGCTTATCGAGAGTCCAACCCTTTTATCTATGTGTATCCCGCCCTTCTGAGGTATGTGTCGATTTTATTTTTAAACATATTCACGCTACTAGCACCCACACAATCAGCAGATAGTCTGTTCCATTCATTTACAGTCCTTTGTGGAAATGAGAACTTTCTTATATATAATCTACACTGCTTCTTTGCTAAAGTAACTTCATGTCCTCTAGTCCTTTTATCTTTCTTAACTGAGAACAAATATTTCTATCAATATTTTCATAACCATTTATTATTTTAAACACTTCTACCTGATCTCCTCTCAATCTCCTGGTCTCTAGTGTTGTTAAACCACATTCTTTTAGGCGAATTTCATAACTAAGATCCCTCAGTTTTGGTATAATTTTAGTCGCTCTCCTATGTATTCTTTCTAACATATTAGTACAGTACCCCCCATTGTATATTCTACCTCTTCGTTCCCATGTGCTGTGTGGAGGCATTTACATTTCCCAAAATTGAACAGCGTTTGCCACTTTTTAGACCATTTGATCAACCTGTCAAGATCATCTTGTAAATGCTGTCTATCCCCGTCACTTTTAATCCTTCTAAGCACTTTTGTATCATCCGCAAATGTCAACACCTTGCATGTTATTTCATCATCCAAATCGTTGATATATATTAAGAATAATATAGGTCCTAGTACTGATCCCTGTGGTACCCCACTCAATACCGATTTCCAGTTTGAAGCCTCCCCACCAACTACTACACTTGTCTCCTGTCAATCAGCCATTTTTCCATCCAGTTTATTATACCATTTCCTATGCCATGGGCCTTTAGTTTAGGCAGTAATCTTTGATGTGGTACTTTGTCGAAAACTTTTTTTAAATCTACGTAGATGACATCTACTGATGATCCCTCATATACCCACATAGTGATGTCTTCCAAAAAACATAACATATTTGTTAAGCATGACCTCGCTTTTAAAAACCCATGTTGAGATAGGTTTATAAAGTTATGTTTAACAAGAAAATCCACCATGTGATCTTTAATTAGTCTTTCTAATAATTTGCAAATCACTGATGTTAAACCCAGTGGTCTACAGTTCTCTGACTTGTTTCTCGAATCCCATCCAATCCAGGTGATTTATTATCCTTCATAGCCCTGATTTTCTTAGCTACCATTTCCGGGGTTACAATTAATTGTTCTAAATAGTCAGAATCTGCCCCCTTGAACTTAGCTTCTGGTACTGGCAGTGAACTAATATCTTCCCTGGTAAACACTGAACTAAAGTACTCATTCAGATCTTCTGCCATTAAGAATCCCTGTGATATTATATTTCCAGCATTATCTTCTAGAGGACCGACCTTATCTTGAACATTCTGTTTGCTTCGAACATACGCATAAAAACTCTTGCTGTCATGTTTTATATTACTAGCTAATTGTTGTTCATAGCTTCTCTTGGAATTTCTAATTTCAGCTGTAGCTTGGTTAAGTGCTTCTTTATAAATGTTGTAGTCTTCATCATTTCCAGTACATATATATGACTTCCACATCATTTGTTTATACTTAATTTTTGTAATGGCTTCTTTCGATAAGTGTTTCTTTCTGGACCGTTTCCCTTGTTTTTGAAGGGTACAATTTGATCGACAATGCACTTAATTTCACACTTTAACATATTCCAGCATTATGTTGCTGTCTTATTTTCCAGTGTGTTATTCCAGTCTATCTTTGCTAAATATTTCCTCATGTCCTTATACCTTCCTTTGAGGAAATTTCTCCTATACTGCTTTTTACTATTCCTTTCTGATTTTACTTTGATGGTAAAATGTATCTGGTTGTGATCACTACTCCCCAGTGGCTCACATATCTTGACATTGTTAACTAATTTATTCTGTGAGGACAAAACTATGTCTAACACATTCTCACCCCTGGTTAGTTCTAGCACATGTTGAGAAAGTATCTTGAACTAAAACTAAAAACTTATGGTCCTCACTCTCCATACTCTGTAGAGATTTTCATTGTATATGCCCATGGTTAAAATCCCCTATAATAATACAGTCCCGTTTGCTTACTTCCGTTATAGCATTTTGTATTTTGTCATTCTCTTCTATGCTTATGTTTGGACTTCGATAAACTAACTCAACTGTTAACGTTGAGTTTCCTGTAACTATGTTACACCAAACAGCTTCTTCGCAATCTGCTTCTTTTTCTAATTTTAATTCATAAGCCTGGATAGATTCTTTAATATATAAAATAACGCCACCTCCCCTTTCTTCCTATTCAATGTTTCCTAAACATTTCATATCTTGTCGGTCCCAATTCGGCATCTGATATATCGGTGGTTGTCCAGGATTCGGTTATACCTATTATGTGAGGGTCAATATCTGTTACTATAATGTTTAGTTAATTTCTTTTGTTTACTATACTCCTTGTATTTAAACAAACACATTTATGTCCAGCTTCAGAAGAGTTTTCCAGGCTGTTCTTTGCTGATTTATTTGTGCTGTCTTCATCTATGCATCCAGTTTCAGGCTTCTCTGTGAGTCCCCCCTGCGAATCTAGTTTATATAGATGCAGCCTGTCCCACTGTCAACATATTGCAGCAGGTTCTCTGAGAAAACTGCTGCTCCCTTTCCACTAAGATGGAGACCATCTCTCACGTACATATCTTCCCTCCCAACAAAGTGTTCCCATAAATATGTGAATCCCACCCCCTCTTCTTCAAACAACTGCTCAACTAGTGCATTGATCGCCATCCTCTTGCAGTTTATATACGTTGCCCCCCTTCCTCCCATTACTGGTAACACTCCTGAGAGAATAATCTGTTTAATTCTTGTCTTCTTTAGCTTCCTCACTAACTGTTTATACTTCTGTACTATCCCAGTTGTTCCCTCCCTGTCTGCGTTATTTGTTCCTACGTGTACTAGTATAGACCCTCCCCTGCCATGCCCCAATACATTCTCTACCCTTTCAGTCACATGTTCTATCCTAGCCCCCGGTAGACAAACAACGACGTCCTTCCCCTCGCTTAGGGTCTTGTCCGTCTTTCTTATAATGGAGTCGCGCATAAACACCCTCTCTTTCCTCATTGCCCCCTCAATCACTGCCTCATAGTAGCTCCTTCTCCGGTTTGCATATGTCTGGTTGTCTTTTCCCCCTGCCGTCTTCTCTCCTGTCACATTCTCTTCCGATCCGTTCGTTCCTGTCGATTTTTTCTCTTATCACCTTTCCTCCTGTCATCGTCCCTTTTATCGACTTCTCTTCTATCACGTTTGCTCTCACTTCCTTTCGTTCCTTCGTCTTTCCTCCCGTCTCATTTTCTTCTCTCCTCTCCCGTCCCATCTTCCCTCCCTCCTTCTCTACGGTCATTTTCTCCCCTGTCACCCTCACGCTTGTCACGTTTTCTGTCGTCGATTTTTTTATTTCTTCCCTTCCAATCACCTTCCCTCCTCTCAATCTCCTTTCCTTGCAAGGCGCCATATCACTATCGTAATTTATTTAATAACTTAACTAAATTAGTCTTTATAAATACTGTTTCCTGTGTACTACAGCACACTTTGTGTTACAGATTTTAATTACACAGCTGACTATCTATCCTATCACGAACGCTAACATTACCGGTAGTGACCTGATTTAAATACAAACAATTGCGTTACGTTAAGCTGCTTTATTTATTTAGGTTTCGCCGCGCCCTAGCGAATACTTAGGACACTATCTACATAAACAATCTGGAGTTCGCCCGACTATCGCCCTTGCTTAATTTTAACAACAATGCTACCTAATCAAAATTTCTAGCAAGTACTGGCTTACACATATATTATCTTATGTAAGTAGTTTTATGGTTGTTACTTTATCTCCTATATATTCTACCACATAATCAGGTTTGTTAAATCTTGTTTATAACTTATCGAAGGCTATGTTACCCTATTATCACTCACTATACTAAAGTGTTCTAAAATACTTTAACCAACTAACTTTAAGCACAACTGCTACTCAGTATATGTTTACTGCAACTTTATGAATGATATTAAGGCAAGAATAATACTTATTAATCAGTAATTCCACTTGTTTATCAACTTTTCTGCACCACCAATTTCTATGATCTATCTCCGCCAAATATAGCCTCGAATCTCTATGATATTAGATATGTTGAACTAAAGAAGAAGAAGACATATAATACGCGGTCCAGAATGATGGACTAAGCTTCCTTAGCAGCACGTGGATCCAAGATACAGTACCCATCGATCTTTCTGCAGTAGGAAGATATGTATTACATGTAATGACATAGGTGTCAACATCAGCTCACGAAAAAGTGGGAAAGTGCGCGAACACCAATTCTAAAGGAAACGACATTTGTGCAATAAAAATAGCCGTAATAATTACACAATAAAAGTTTCAATGTGAAAACGTTCCAGCCATGCACAAAAAACAAATACGAAAGACAGGGATTCACTGTGACCAATTATTGGCCTTATATTGCGATAGACTAACTATCAAACAGCTATCACAGGTGCAGTCACTTGCTGCAGTGTCCTTGATTGTATCTGTAGGTCGCCGACTTGGAACTGCGTAGAAATGTACAAAAAGAGCGGGACATTTTCACAGAAAAGCGGAAAAGCGGGACCAACAATAAAAAGCAGGATTTCCCGCCCGAAAGCGGTACTGTTGACACCTATGGATTGAAAGGGAACATCAGCCACTCGTGGCTTTATGCCCGGATTATAGAAACTATAACAATGTATGTATCAAATGTGCATCAGATACCGAATATATTGTGTCATGGTTCCTGTAATAAACCATCATCATCATCAGGTACAAAAGTAAGCAGATTTATAAACAAAACCCTGCGTAATAGCAATAGCTATAGCAGTTCAACAGCGGCCACGTACAGAACATATGCGCCATAACAACATGGCGGGCAGAATGTAATCCAGCATCACCCTTCGTCTATTCATAGCCTTTATGGGCTGCGGCTATTTCCACGATGTCTGACCAAATCCTTAGATGGTGCAAGCGGTCATCTACTGTTGATATATGCTGTCTGCACATGTGGGAAGGCTATGCTGGGCACCTTGGATGAGGTAACACGTCAACAGCTAGCCTTGGCCAATTGCAAGCGCCCGGCAACATCACCCGGACCACTGTGTCATCAGGTTACTGGCGGCATTTGGAGTATAGCGAGAATAGGATTTCTTTTCTACATTTCCACAATCTGTTTTCTTTTTGTTAAATTGGTCTACGTGCACCATGGAATTAGATATGTATTACATGTATTGAGAGGAAACATCAGCCACTCGTGGCTTTATACCATCAGATCTACATTTCGTTGGCTACCCCTGATACAAATTGCTCCCTTAACCAACTTAGTGATTGTCTTCAAGATATCTTCCACTTCTTAGCAGCAGACTTGACTATTACAAGTTGAAATTAAATGCAAATATAACTGAATTTATCATTATTGATACTCCAATGCAGCGTAGTAAACTGGATGTTTTTCCCTACGCGTATTTTGAATCAGTATACCACGCCAGCAACCTCGGTACGAAATCTAGGAGTGATCTTTGACAGTAACTTCAATTTCCGACAACATATATCTCAAACATGTCGCTGCTGTTTTTTATCATATTCGTGATCTTCGCCGTATTCGCCGGTATATGTCATTTTCTGTTGCTAAGACAATTGCAACAGCGCTTGTTAGCAGCAGAATTGACTATTGCAATTCCCTCCTTTATAATATCGCTCGCAAGGATATCACAAAACTTCAGCGTGTCCAAAATTGTCTAGCAAGAGTAATTACAAGATCTCCTCGTTTGTCTCGCTCTGTACCACTTTTGAAGTCTGCATTGACTTCCTGTACGATATCGTATAATATTTAAGATATGTACCATTACATACCAGGCACTTAAAACAACCATCTTATTTGCATCCATTGCTTACTCCTGTAAGAAAACCTATCCAGCTTCGATTATCTAGTTCTGACCTTCTTTTTGTTCCTAGAGTAAACACTAACATTGGAACTAGGGCTTTTTTTGTTGCTGCACCAACTCTTTGGAATATGCTCCCTCTTAGTGTTAGATCAATTGAAAATATTACAAAATTCCGTGGTTTTTATTTAAAAAAAAACTTATCTTTACAACCTTGCGTATCCACCGTAGCTCCCTAGCGCCTTGACCCATCTGTTGTCAACTGAAACACTGCTTATGGATTTTGAGATTGACCAATCCTTTTGTTTTGATGCGCCTTTGAGCTTGGTTTCCAAGGATTTAGGTGCTATAGAAGTTGTCTTATTATTATAGAAACTATAACAATGTGTGTATCAAATGTGCATCAAATATCGAATATATCGTGTCATAGTTTCTGGAATAAACCATCATCATCATCATGTGGTAAAGCAACTCTTGCTAATTCTTTTACGCAGAGGTTTGTTGTCTTTCATGAGGCAAGAACCTGTGTTTAACTTAGACATACGTTTTAACAGTTTATAAGCGCGGCAGTTAGGCCTAACCTAACGGCATTAATAAATAGTGGCGCCATATGGTGGGATGGCGACTGCGCTAATCAACATCGCGATCGCGAGTGTCGCCTCCAAGCGAATGACAACATCAATAAAACAACATTCCTTGGTGAGTGGGAATATAAAATCTGCAGGTATTTTGTATTAATTTGAACTACACATTTATAACTTGTAGAGGAACCGTACACTAATTTCAGTGTAAAACCAGATTATAATGGTGTATTTATACAAGGAAGACCCCCCCCAGCACGTGTAAACCGGCACGTGACAACTGATGTTGTAGGGAAAGCCTGCCACTGATTGGCAGAGACGGGAAAACATTGACCTTGGATGAACCGGAGGCAGAGTCGGAAGCGTGGCAATGTTGTGTCTTCAGAGTGTTTGGTAGTAACAAAGATCGAAGTTGCTCTTTTATTGTTTGACAGTAACGTTAATGGATCGAACAACCCAGAAAAGGGTAAAAGATGCGAAACGAAAGGCTAGACCAGGTAAATATGCCGGCATTTTCGTCATTTATTGACTCACGGTCCGTGGCTGTGCCTAGCTAGCCTAATTTCCCGTCCGCATGGTATGCGCTAAGTCTAAGCCAGGGCTGCTTGGAGGGGCAACATTTCAAATCGCTCTAACGCAACAACGTCGTAATCCTGTTTCAGTTGTTGTTCGTTTGCATTATATGGAAATAATGGTAAATATAAGCGACCCTTAACGCCAAGGCCCAAGCTTATTAGATTATGTCATTTTGGCGACAGTTACAAAATTAGCGTTCATCATGGTGTGTGTAAATTTACTGTAATATGATTAAATAGAATGTGTTGCATTCCGAGAACTCACAGAATATTTACCATCGGGTCATTCGTCACTTATCTGGTTTTGAAGGCTGCCTATGACGTGTTTAAATGGCTGGATTGTTTGAGTTTCTCCTAATATCGCTCACAATAAATCGCCCATCGCCCCCATGCCCTGCTCGGGTCAGGAGTGACAGCGGACGCAGAATGAAAAGGGAGTACATCGTTCGATGAGCGTACTATAGTATGAATGAATCCTGCATAAACATATTGCCTCTGTTCACATATGCACGCACAAGTTGATTTTGTATGAACAGCGTACCTTGTTTAACCATTTTGAAGAATCTTCGTGTACATGATATTAATAATTGTTCATTGTTAGATTAGCTCTATGAATTTATGTGAATCTGACCAAATATTTAATTGTTGGGCGTATTTGCCAGATCTACACAATGTGCAGATTGCAATTTGTAATCCTCGGATAAGCGAAGAACCGCAGATTGCACAATTGGGGTGTGTTTGTTCGATGTGTACAATTTTGAATTTGTGCCACCTGTAAATCTAGCGCCAAACACATTTGTTGGACCTGTGCAGCCTGCAGGTTGGATTGTGAGTAGATCCAGTAACTGCACCACCCATAATGTGTTGTTCACGCATTGTATATGAGTGATAACTCCGTCCCATTTATTATACATGCGCGATACTATACTATGGTAGATACCATTGTTCTATCGCTACAATGTTACTGTCACTAGCTAGGTGTAGCTGAACACTGTGTGTACCCTAATGGTATCTGGGTTAGTCCCGTTACAGAATAGGCAGGGATTCCCTTGGAGCGCGGAAACGCGTCAATCACACGTTGTACGCTGGAATGCAGCATACTTTTTTGCTACATGTGCCCAAAAGACGCATACAAAGACGTGTCTGAGAAATCTGAGAAAATTGAGAGGCACTTGTATAGAATCCGGGCCCACCTAGATTTTTTCATTACTAACTATAGTTTTGCCTACATTTGATACATCGATGTGGTAATTGAATCATTCCACATCATCCCAGGCATATTTACGCTATAAAAATATTGGGCCTTAGCACATTTGGAAGCCCAAACAGCACTCCAGTCTGTGCCTGGAAACAGACAAGGGCCGTGTGGACAATAAACAGAACAATGGCCTCAATGGAGCTATTTAAATCGCATCTTACATTGATGACTGGACACTGAGAACAGTCTAATCAATACCCTTGTGCCTTGCCTACCCCTTGTCTGTCGTTAGCATTGTTTATAAGCTTTAGATGAGCACCGTCAACAGCGTTTGTTCCTGCCGACACCTTATTATCGCCCATCATCAACTTTCAACTCTTGCCGAAACAAAGCGCCATCTGTTCATATTTATACAAAATAATATCCATCCATTCATCTACACTATATGTACGTTTTTAAATGCATGTATGTTTGCTATATATTACAATTGGAGTACATTATAAACAAAAATAAACATTTTTAAAAGCATGTTTATTCATCATTTGTCCATCACCAAGGCTCACAAATAGTACATTCATTACAAATGCCCCTGTCGCCTTGGGTCATAAACTTTGAAAAAGACAATGCTCTGTTCTTGTCTTTCATGTAATAGTTGTACTCTGTAGTATATTTGATTTTTGGCTAATTTAATTGGGTGAATTTCCCACAACTTATAATCTATTTTCCTCTCAAAAGACTGCACCAATGCAATCTCAAACACAGACTGGGTGAGGCTATTCCATACATCTGTTCATCGGTGTATGAATGAGTTTTTTAATGTTTAATCAACATGGTTCTTTGAATATTTTTAGTTGATGCTCTCTTGTATGTGAATCATTGTCACATAATGCTGCATCGTATTTCTCAGTTAGAATCTCCCTATCCTTGGAGCAGTAGACTGTAGTAGCATGACTAGTTCACGAAAAATGGGCCACACCTACCCAGAAAGTATCTAGTGTTGTAACGTTACAGATTTATAAAAAAAAACTGTACATTTCTGAGCATATTTATATTGATGGTTATATATTTTGTATCCAGAAATATGTTGTGTAGACAGTCCTGAATAGATTTCAAAACAAGTTAAATAATCACATGATTACATGCCTAATATTAAAGAAATGTAATGTTCACATTTACCAGATTATTTAAGCGATCATACTATCATGCAAATTAATTAATGAAATTTTAATCAACTGATTTGGGGCACATCAAATTTCGAAAAGGCCCATGATTCTATCTCTGATGTGCCTTGAAGGGCACATGCATGTCTTTTTTTCAGATCAATCCCTGAATAGGAGTAAATGTTACTACACTATGCATTGTGTAAGAACACTACACATAATCACACACATGTAATTTTATTGCACAGAGTTGAGCAATGAGAAACACGGCTGGCGTCGGGAAGAATATGCAAAGACGTTTGATTTGTCACTGACACGTGTTAAGGAAGCTGTGGAACGAATAGATGCACGTGATATCAAACCTGAAGAATTTATCGAGAAATATGAAAAGAACTATGTTCCTGTTGTCCTCACAAATATGCAGAACAAATGGCCTGCAGTGCAGAAATGGACAGTGGAGGTAAGTTTGTAAAGTACGTTAAAATAATAATTTTGCAGTGATTTTAGATAGACTACAATTAGCTCTTAAACAGTATTCATATTTGAGTTAAATTTATTCCTCCTTGTCTAACTCTAAGAGTGCTCACTGGTATTTAAAACGATGTAGCATCACATTTTTCAAGCCAATTTTGATAAAATATTGAAAGAAGAATTTAAGAAAAAAGAAAGATAACTGAAATCAAGGAATGGAATCGAGGCCAACCTCACCCCTGACGACGGAATCAAAAGGAGAACAACAACAAATATACAGGAACATTTTGAATACAATTATGTGAGTCATGTTGAAATTATGAAACAACCATACTACCATGGCGGTCAAATTAGTGTATTTATTGGTAGAACTATGTCCAAGCATTACAATAATACCTTGTGTTTCTTGTTAAAACAAACTCGATATCTCTAGTGTCAGCGATGGATGTTTGCTGGGTTCAGAGGCTAGGGAAAAAGTACCGCAACCAGAGGTTCAAGTGTGGTGAAGACAACGATGGCTACTCGGTGAAAATGAAGATGAAATACTTTGCCAAGTACATGGGTGACAACCATGATGACAGTCCACTCTATATATTTGACAGCAGCTTTGGTGAGGTAGGTAGTAAGATATTCGTAATTGGGTACCGACAGATTTCTTTTGTTAAATTCAGTATTGTGCCAACCAGTAGCCAATTTTTGTTTACAGAAACTGAATTACTTTCTAGATTAAATAGAAGTGGTATAAAAACTAAGAAATAAAGGTTTTTGTAACTACCCCAGTAGTTTGATTATGTGTGATCTATACACTTACAACCATTAATCCGAGTTCTGTTTTGGAAGGGAGATTATGATATCAGTGTGCTTTCCTTTGTCTTTATAATATCATGTAACTGAGCTCTTCAGTAGAAACTTGATATGATAATTATGTGTATCAGATATAACACTACAGCAAACATATGCAAATGCTATTCTCATAATTTGTTGAAACAGTGGTGTACTAAAAATAGTTAATGTAATTATACTGGATATGTCATCTAACAGTCTGAGTATGCCTACATGTTTACCACTCCAAGGGATACAATTTTTCCTACAGTAATGTTTATTGCATTGTTTGGTAGCACCCGAAGAGGAAGCGGCTTCTTGAGGACTACGAGGTGCCCCCATTCTTCCAGGATGATTTGTTCAAGTTTGCAGGGGAAGAAAGACGACCCCCATACAGGTCAGTTCTTAGGCCCCAATACAGGTCACTAAAGTCAGTTCTTAGACTCCAGTACATGTCAGTTCTTAGACCCAAATACAGGGTCACTAAAGTCAGTCTTTAGTTTTTGTTTACAGGTCAATTCTTAGACTCCAATATAGGGTCACTAAAGTTAGTTCTTATGCCCCAATACAGGTAACTAAAGCTGGCCTGAGGTCAATTACATTGCAATGTAATCTGTTACTATTACTTCGTTTACTTCATATTACTATCATATGCTGAATTCTTCCTATTACTATTACATTTGAAGCAATTGCTGTTACATTTTTCTTTGGAACATTTTATGGTATAATGCACTGTATGCATAAATACAATAAGTACAATTGTTTGACTCACAGTCTCAAGAAGTTAAACAAGACAGGTGAATATAAAATCTAGCTTGCCATTTACTGATACCCATGCACAAAGTATTTCAAATGATATTTGAGAATGTCAAGTACTTTCATCATCGTCATCATTAGGGAAGTATCATAAAGTATAACAAATTCATAAATATTTACAACAAAATATATATCTATATCTGATATACCATATTTAGTACAATCTACTAACTACATTGACTAAGGATAGAACATATATGTTCAATTATATATTTAAATACCATACTGAAATGAAAGATTTAACAAGATTTAACAAGATTGCCACCCAGAGAATTAACTCTAGGTGGCAGGTGGACAAGGAAGCCCTTTGGCTTATCGAGAGTCCGACCCTTTTATCTATGTGTATCCCGCCCGTCTGAGGTATGTGTCGATTTTATTTTTAAACATATTCACGCTACTAGCACCCACACAATCAGCAGGTAATCTGTTCCATTCATTTACAGTCCTTTGTGAAAATGAAAACTTTCTTATATCCAATCTACTCTGCTCCTTTGCCAATGTAAGTTCATGTCCTCTAGTCCTTCTATCTTTCTTAACTGAGAAAAAAATATTTCTATCAATATTTTCATAACCCTTCAATATTTTAAACACTTCTATCTGATCTCCTCTCAATCTCCTGGTCTCTAGTGTTGTTAAACCGCATTTTTTTAGGCGTATTTCGTAACTAAGATCCCTCAGTTTTGGTATCATTTTAGTTGCTCTCCTCTGCACTCTTTCTAGCATATCTATGTCCTTCCTGCGATATGGCCTCCATGCTTGAATACAATATTCTAAATGAGGCCTAACTATTGTTTTGTACAGCGGTATTATTAGCTCTTTTTCCTTATACGTTATGTTTCGTCTAATTAATCCAAGGATTTGATTTCCCTTTGAAGCTGCAATTCCGCACTGCTCTGAAACCTTCATATCAGCACTAATGGTAACCCTAAGTCCTTTTCTTTTACATTGTATATTCTACTTCTTCGTTCCCATGTCCTGTGTGGAGGCATTTACATTTCCCAAAATTGAACAGCATTTGCCACTTTTCAGACCATTTGATCAACCTGTCAAGATTATCTTGTAAATGCTGTCTTTCTCCATCACTTTTAATCCTTCTAAACACTTTTGTATCATCTGCAAATTTCAACACCTTGCTTGTTATTTCATCATCCAAATCGTTGATATATATTAAGAATAATATAGGACCTAATACTGATCCCTGTGGTACCCCACTCAATACTGATTTCCAGTTTGAAGCCTCCCCATCAACTACTACACGTTGTCTTCTGTCAATCAACCATTGTTCTATCCAGTTTATTATACCATTTCCTATGCCATGGGCCTTTAGTTTAAGCAGTAATCTTTGATGTGGTACTTTGTCGAAAGCTTTTTGAAAATCTAAGTAGACGATATCTACTGGTGATCCCTCATCTACCCACTTAGTGATGTCTTCCAAAAAACATAACATATTTGTTAAGCATGACCTCGCTTTAAAAAAACCATGTTGAGATAGGTTTATCAAGTTTTGTTTAACAAGAAAATCCACCATGTGATCTTTAATTAGTCTTTCTAATAATTTACAAATCACTGATGTTAAACTCACTGGTCTATAGTTCTCTGACTTGTTTCTCGAACCTTTTTTGAATAGCGGTATAATGTTTGCTTCTTTCCATTCTAAAGGAACCACTCCCTCTTCTAATGACAAGTTGAAAACTGTTGCAAGCGGTATGCTAATTTGTTCTACAATTTCCAATAGTAGTTTGGGTGGAATACCATCCACTCCAGGTGATTTATTATCCTTCATAGCCCTTATTTTCTTACCTACCATTTCCGGGGTTACAATTAATTGTCCTAAATAGTCTGAATCTGCCCCCTTGAACTTAGCCTCTGGTACTGGCAGTGAACTAATATCTTCCCTGGTAAACACTGAACTAAAGTACTCATTCAGGTCTTCTGCCATTAAGAATCCCTCTGATATTATATTTCCAGCACTATCTTCTAGAGGACCGACTTTATCTTGAACTTTCTGTTTGCTTCGAACATACGCATAAAAACTCTTGCTGTCATGTTTTATATTACTAGCTAATTGTTGTTCATAGCTTCTCTTTGAATTTCTAATTTCAGCTGTAGCTTGGTTAAGTGCTTCTTTATAACTGTTGTAGTCTTCATCATTTCCAGTACATCTATATGACTTCCACATCATTTGTTTGTACTTAATTTTTCTAATGGCTTCTTTCGATAAGTGTTTCTTTTTGGACCGTTTTCCTTGTTTTTTGAAGGGTACAAATTTATCGACTATGCACTTAATTTCACTCTTTAATACATTCCAGCATTCTGTTGCCGTCTTATTTTTCAGTGTGTTATTCCAGTCTATCTTTGCTAAATATTTCCTCATGTCCTTATACCTTCCTTTGTGGAAATTTCTCCTATACTGCTTTTTACTATTCCTTTCTGATTTTACTTTGATGGTAAAATGTATCTGGTTGTGATCGCTACTCCCCAGTGGCTCACATATCTTGACATTGTCAACTAATTCATTCTGTGAGGACAAAACTATGTCTAACACATTCTCACCCTGGTTGGTTCTAGCACATGTTGAGAAAGGAATGTATCTTGAACTAAAACTAAAAACTTGTGGTCCTCACTCCCCATACTCTGTAGAGATTTCCATTGTATATGCCCATGGTTAAAGTACCCCATAATAATACAGTTCCGTTTGCTTACTTCCCTTATAGCGTTTTGTATTTTTCATTCTCTTCTATGCTTATGTTTGGACTTCGATAAACTAACCCAACTGTTAACGTTGAGTTTCCTGTAACTATGTTACACCAAACAGCTTCTTCGCAATCTGCTTCTCTTTCTAATTTTATTTCATAAGCCTGAATAGATTCTTTAATATATAAAATAACTCCACCTCCCTTTCTTCCTATTCTATCTTTTCTAAACATTACATATCCTGTCAGTCCCAATTCAGCATCTGATATATCGGTGGTGGTCCAGGATTCGGTTATACCTATTATATGAGGGTCAATATCTTCTACCATAATGTTTAGTTCATTTCTTTTGTTTACTATACTCCTTGCATTTAAACAAACACATTTATATCCAGCTTCAGAAGAGTTTTCCACACTGTTATTTGCTGATTTATTTGTGCTGTCTTTATCTATGCCTCCATTTTCAGGCTTTTCTGTGAGTCCCCCCTGCGAATCTAGTTTAAATAGATACAACCTGTCCCACTGTCAACAGATCGCAGCAGGTTCTCTGAGAAAACTGCTGCCCCCTTTCCACTAAGATGGAGGCCATCTCTCATGTACATATCTTCCCTCCCAACAAAGTATCCCCATAAATCTGTGAATCCCACCCCCTCTTCGTCACACATCTGCTCAACTAGTACGTTGATTGCCATCCTCTTACAGTTTCTATACGTTGCCCCCCTTCCTCCCATTACTGGCAAAATTCCTGACAGAATAACCTGTTCAACTCTCGTCTTCTGTAGCTTCCTAACTAACTGTCTATACTTCTGTACTATCGCAGTTGTTCCCTCCCTGTCTGCATTATTTGTTCCTACATGTACCAGTATAGACCCCCCCTTGCCATGTCCCAATACCTTCTCTACCCTGTCAGTTACATGTTCAATCCTTGCCCCCGGTAAACAAACAACGATGTCCTTCCCCTCGCTCAGTGCCTTGTCCGTCTTTCTCATAATGGAGTCGCCCATAAACACCCTCTCTTTCCTCATTGCCCCCTCTATCACTGCCTTAGAATAGCTCCTTCTTCGGTTTGCATCTGTCTGGTTGTTGTCTTTCCCCCTGTCGTCTTCTCTCCTGTCACATTCTCTTCCGATCCATTCTTTCCTGTCGCTTTTTCTCTTGTCACCTTCCCTTTTATCGATTTCTCTTCTATCACATTTTCTCTCACTTCCTTTCGTCCCTTCTTCGTTCGTCCCATCTCGTTTTCCTCTCTCCTCTCCCTTCCCATCTTCCTTCTCTACGGTCACTTTCTTCCCTGTCACCTTCACGCTTGTCACGTTTTCTGTTGTCGATTTTCCAATTTCTTCTCCAATCACCTTCCCTCCTCTCAATCTCCTTTCCTCAGTTTTCTTGCCACTGCTATTCTCCTTCAGTCTTGCAGTATTCTCACCTCTCTCCCTGTCGTCTCTCTCCATTCGACCTGCCTCCTTGCTAATTCCCATCTCCATTCCCTTCACAATATCTGTCAACCTAACTATCTCCTTCTGCAGACACTCCACCTTCCAACACCCAATGCACTGAAAGGTGAATCCTTCCTCCATGGTTTCTGTCCATGACTTCCCACAGCCGGACAATGCAAAATCTACCCAGCTGTGGCAGTGATCGCACACCAAGTGTCGCTTTGCCTTGACTTGCCGCTTGCAAGGCGCCATATCCCGATCAGAATTTATTTAATAACTTAACTAACTTAGTCTTTATAAAGACTGTTTCCTGTGTACTACAGCACACTTTAGGTTACAAATTTCAATTACACAGCCGACTATTTATCCTGACACGAACGCTAACATTACCGGTAGTGACCTAATTTAAATACAATCAATTACGTTACGTTAGGCTGCTTTATTTATTTAGGTTACGCCGCCCGACTATCGCCCTTGCTTAATTTTAACAACAATGCTACCTAATCAAAATATCTAGCAAGTACTGGCTTACACAGATATTATCTTATGTAAGTAGTTTGATGGTTGTTACTTTATTTCCTATATATTCTACCACATAATCAGGTTTGTTAAATCTTGTTTTCAAATTATCGAAGCCTAAGTGAGTTACCCTATTATCACTCACTATACTAAGGTATTCTAAAATACTATAACTAACTAACTTTAAGCACAACTGCTACTCAATATATGTTTATTGGAACTTTATGAATGATATTAAGGCAAGAATAATACTTATCAATCAGTAATTCCACTTGTTTATCAACTTTTCTGCACCGCCAATTTCTACGATCTATGTCCGCCAAATATAGCCTCGAATCAGACAAAAGCAATAGTCAATGCCACATAACTAGGTTGATTACATTACAATCTAATTAAACCACATTGCTCTATTGGTGCTTCGTGGACAATTAATTATTGGCTCAAGTATATGTACATCAGGATATTTTCCACACCCACTGTAGTTTAGGCTGTGCACCATGGAGGCAGTCACTAAACCCATAGGCTTACTTAAAATCAAATCAAATCAAATCGTGACATTTATATTGCGCCGTTCCAACAATCGTTGCTCACGGCGCCTTACAGAATGTTCGGGAAAACAGGTAAGTCTTAAGGTTTGATTTAAAATCAGTGTTTGTCATTGTTGTTGCAGTCAGCTTTTGCGGCAGCAAGTTCCATAGTGTTGGGCCTGCCACGCAAAAGGATCTATCACCCCAGCGACGCGTTGCACGTGGTACACATAGATGATTGTGTTCACTGGAGCGCAACAATCGAGTTGGCTGACGTCGGGTCACACATTTGGTGATATACTGTGGTGCACAGCCAGTCAGTGCTCGGTGCGTGAGTAGAAGTATCTTATACTCTACTCTAACTGCTATTGGCAGCCAGTGCAGCTTGATCAATAGAGGTGTGACATGACAGAACTTCCTGGCGCCGTCGACAAGGCGAGCCGCCCAGTTCTGTACTCTCTGCAACCGTTCTAGTTGTTTCACAGGCAGTCGGTGGAGTAATGCATTGCCAACATCAAGTCTGCTGGTAACAAACGCATGTATGACTTGTTCTGTCGCTACAGGTGTTAGATAACATCTTATTCTTGCAATATTTCGGAGATGGAAAATTGCAGATTTACAGACCGCAATCACGTGCGTCTCCATCTTCATCTCGGCATCGAACTGTACACCAAGATTCCGTACATTCTGAGTTACAGTGACCAAACAGTCTCCAATGCATAGTGTGCGCAGCTCAATTTTTCTTAGTTGTTGCGCAGAGCCGAACACGATGACTTCTGTCTTTGAGTCATTCAACTTTAAAAAGTTTGTCATCATCCACGTCCTGATCTCCGCTACACATTCTTCAATACGGACGACAGCCGCAGCAATGTTCTCTTGGTGGGGTTTCACTGGAATGTAGATTTGAGTATCATCCGCGTAGAAATGACACATCAAATTGTACTTGCGAATAATCTTAGCAACTGGTGCTACATAGATGGAGAACAGCTGAGGACCCAGCACGGAGCCTTGTGGTACCCCGTATACCAGAGGACGAGCAGGCGATGTAGCACCATGAATGTGGACTGACTGGACTCTGTCTCTCAGGTATGACTTAAACCAGTCCAGTGCATCTTGGACCACTCCGATATCATGTGAGAGTCTATGCAACATCACTTCATGGTCGACGGTGTCAAACGCAGCCGATAGATCCAGGAGAACCATGATGACAACATTCTGATTGTCCATTGCGTGCAGGATGTGATTCTGCACACAGACAAGGGCCGTCTCAACGCTGTGATTCGGCTTGTACGCTGACTGATAGGGCTCACAGAGATTGTGCTCTGACATGTGAGCTGACAATCTCGCAGCAACGACACGTTCTATTGTCTTCGATAGATAGGGTAGATTTGACACGGGTCGGTAGTTATTCAAGACAGTTTTGTCTAGACTCGGTTTCTTGAGTACTGGCCTGATGTGCGCTTCCTTCAAGTGTGAAGGCATTACCCCCGTTCTCAGAGACAGGTTAACAATTGTCATGAGCACAGGTACAACATCGTGCGCACAGTCTCTAAGAAGCCATGTCGGAATGGGATCAAGTTCACAAGATTTCACTGGCGATGACTTCAACAACATTCCAATTTCAGCCTCAGTGGCTGGCTCAAATGCAGTCAGCAGACATGTCTGCGGTGCATCCTCAGCAGAGGCATTTACAATGATGACATTCTGATTCAGTTCAGACCGAATTTTCGAGATCTTTTCTGAGAAGAAATCCGAGAACCACATTGCCAGTGTGTCAGACGAGTCACATGGTGGTAGTGGTGTGCCATTATCAGTGTGTAGGAGCTTGGCAACAATCTTGAACAGCTGCTTCTGGTCACCAGATGCATCAGCAATTTGATTCGTGTGGTATTCAAGTTTTGCACGGTGCACAGACGAAGAGACGAGCTGGCGCTGGAGGCAGTAGGCAAGCCTGTCAGACTCCAGTCCAGATTTTCTCCATGTTCTTTCCAGTTGTCGTCTAACACATTTTTGCGATCGTATGCCATCATTATACCACGGCGTGTGTGGTCGTACAATCACTGTGCGGTTCTTTAACGGTGCTTGCTTGTCAATGATAGCCGCAATGGTTTCATTGTACATGTCAACAGCATGGTTCATGTCATCAGACAGATGATTTGACAGTAGCAACGAACGGATTTCATCACATATAGCAGTGGTATTGATCTGTCGATAGTTTCGACTCATCGTCGTTACCCGGACGTTTGGTGGTTTCACGAGTTGTAGTGTGCAATGAATTGCCGAATATATTTAACCATTATTGGGTTTGGCCGAATATATTTAACCATTATTGGGTTTGGCTGAATAAAAAGGGTAGTTAGTAACTTGGCACTTGGCAGAACTGGCTTCAAAGCAGTGAAACCCCAGTTTAATCCCTTTAGTCAATGCAGCAGTCACACTGTACCAATGTATCTTGCTATGTATATGCTCGTAAAACTCTAGGATAAAACTTCACCAGTGCCATGCTGAAGTTGACAAGGGGGAGCAACCATAAACCTGGAGAAACTAGTGGAATCTAAAACCTAACCAAATGGAATTGTTATGTAGTTGAAATTTTGTTTAAATGTTCAATAGTAATATAAAAGTAATAGGTCAATTACTATTACATTGCTTCCTATTACTATTACATTGAGTTTTTACTCAACCTATTACTATTACTTCAATATTTGTAATTGTTACTATTACATATTACTATTACCCCAGGCTTGCACTAAAGTCAGTTCTTAGACCCCCAAATTCAGGTCACTAAGGTCAGTTGTTAGACCCCCCCCCAAATAAAGGTCACTATGGTCAGTTGGGGTAAGACCACATTAGATTTTACATAGGCGACCATTATAACTTTTCCTTCATTTCCTGCAAAGTTTGTTTAACAATCTTCTTGAAAATTTCACAGCTTAATTAACCTCCATTGACACAAATGCTGTGGAAAGTTTGTGAAATTCTCATACCTCATTTTTAAGAAAAATCCACCCCTCAATTTTGCCCCAATCTGGTGATGGATTTTGAAATATTGGTGCGTTCTGCAAAATAGCCACTGTGCGAATACGCGAGCAACTAGCACATATTTATTGCTACCTCATGAAAGATCTAATGAAGTAGTACATTCAGTATTCACCGGACCAACATGTCCCATGTAAAGGTGCTCGACAAATTCACACATCACACCAAAATGCTAATTTCAAGGGAACTCCTGTGTAATCGCGGACGAATCCTTAATGTGGTCTTACGCCAGTTCTTAGACCCCAATAAAGGTCACTAACGTGAGTTTGTAAACCTCAATTAACGTCACTGTGGTCAGTTCTTGGACCCCAATAAAGGTCACTAAAGTCAGTTCTTAGACACCAATTTAGGTCACTACGGTCAGTTCTTAGACCCCCAATGAAGGTCATTATAGTCAGTTCTTAGACTCCAATACATATCATTGGCCAGTTCTTAGACTCCAATTTAGGTCACTACGGTCAGTTCTTAGACCCCAATAAAGGTCATTATAATCAGTTCTTAGACTCCAATACACGTCATTGGTTAGTTCTTAGACACCAATTTAGGTCACTACGGTCAGTTCTTAGACCCCAATGAAGGTCATTATAGTCAGTTCTTAGACTCCAATACACATCATTGGCCAGTTCTTAGACTCCAATTTAAGTCACTACGGTCAGTTCTTAGACCCCAATAAAGGTCGCTACAGTCAGTTCTTACACAATACAGGTCACTAAGGTCAGTTCTTATACCCCAATAATCGTCACTATGTACAGTCAGTTCTTAGACCTCGATACAGGTCACTACGGTCAGTTCTTAGACCCCAATACAGGTCACTATGGTCAGTTCTTAGACCCCCAATGCAGGTCACTAAGGTCAGTTCTTAGACCCCAGTACAGGTCACTGTGGTTAGTTCTTAGACCCCAATAAAGTCACTACAGTCAGTTCTTAGACCCCCATTACACAGGTCACTAAGGTCAGTTCTTAGACCCTAATTCAGTTTAGTCTTAGACCCTTGTATAGATAAGTCACTAATTATTTGTGAACACATTCACTGCTCTCCTGTACAAGGACCAGGAGGAAGAACAAGCAGTGACATGACTACCACAACAAATTAAATTGTAAATGAATTTGTTGTGCATATCCATATCATATATTGGTCTGTCATCACCAGAGAGTACTAGTGTTCTTCGATCACAAGCGGTGTATGACACATCCGTCCATTTATAAATGAACTCTTTTATTCAGGTGGTTTGTGATGGGTCCAGCCAGGTCGGGCACTGGGATCCATATAGACCCCCTCGGGACTAGTGCGTGGAACGCTGTCATTACTGGTCACAAGTGGTACGTATTAGACGCAAATAAAAACATACTGGACCTGTAATCTCTACTAGACGGACGTTAATCGATTGTTCACAATGTTACGTTTGTGTGTGTGATTGTTCTGAGCTGTGTAAACTGTCCACCGTTCAGATGGGCACATGTATAGCTTGCAACAGTCGTTGGAAACATGAACAGCGGTGTGTAAAACTGCTTAGAATTATGTTGTGTTTGTTAAATGTCAGCTACAAATGCTAACATTTTTGCTATAGTGTGAATTATCAAGGCACAGAGGTGTTGTGAGTAGTGTAAATGATGGTGTTCTGATTAATGTTGTCAATGATGTTCATCCTTCCTATCAATTAATCGATCACGTGATTATCATTCCGATGAAATAAAAGTTAGTTTGGAGTGAATGCATAGTTATGAGCAACCAAATTTGTTTTGCCAAATGATGCTATTGCTCTAAACTGCTACCTTTGGTAACATCATTACAGGAATAATAAAAAATAATAAGTAAATTACTTCTTAAGTGCCAATATCCTCAGACAACTCAAGCTCAGTTGTGCAACAAAACCAAAGGATTATGCGTTCTCATACTCGTGTGCTAGGCGAAAGTCGTCAACAAATGGATGGATGTGATAAGAAGCTAGGGAGGATAGGCAATATTAAAAAGATAGGTTTTCAGGTGACGGCGAAAGACGTCATGCATTAAATGTATAAACATTGTAGGGCCGTTTGAAATTTACCTTTGGTGATTATTATTAATAATTGCATGTGTTTTCATCTGATTAAATATGTCGAATGTTTATGTCAACTGTCACCAATGTGTCACATTGGTACTGCCAAATAGGCCACTCACTAACCGATTATATAATCATCAATCGGTTTGACCAAACCAATAGTCAGGTATAATAAGGTAACTTCTTTTGCGCCTAAGTTCTCGGAAACCCAACTCAGAGGTGCATCAATACAAAACGGTTGGTCAGTCTCAAAATTAATAAACCGTATTAAAGTCATCAACAGATCGATACACCAGGGAGCTAAAGTGGATACGCAAGGTTGTAAACGTAAGTTTTTAAATGACGGAATTGTGTACATATTTCAGAGAGTTGATGCAGCAACAGAAAATGTCCTAGTTCCAATATTAGTATTAACTCTAGGAACAAAAAGTAAATTACAACTAGTTGATCGAAGCTGGATATGAATATGAAGCCGATTGTGAACACTAACAGTTTGCGTGCGCAGGTGGTGCCTCTTCCCCACACACATGTCGAAGGAGCTGGTGAAACTGAAGCCAGGGGAGGGCTGGAAGAACAGGGACGAGGCCATCACCTGGTTCCAATATGTCTACCCCCGCACGCAGGAGCCCTCCTGGCCCAAGGAGTTCAAACCTGTAAGTACGTCGAGTATGCCTCGGGTCAGTATCTGATAGCTGGTGTGCTCGTGGTTCACATATAAACAAACATTTTTCGCTTTGTTATAAACCACAAACTGCACGATTTTTTGTGTGTAAACAAATTATTTTTATTTTTTTGTAAACCATGAATGATTTTACAAACACGTCGGCACACCCAACCTTTGCAGATGACATTATCAATTGCAGAATAGTAAGATATTACTTTTTAGCAGTATAGAAGACCTGAAGTGGAAATAGTGTAATTTTACTAGGCAGCCTATGTCTAGACTTTATGGAATACTCCTGTCATGTTTCTGTATGTTAAAACACTGTGTTGCACTTTGTTGGCAGAATTATGGTCAGTTCTTTAACAAAATGGAACATGATTGTCACCTAAAGTGATGATGTCCAGAAAGTTGAGAAAATAAATCATGATTAAAAGTATCGCAGGACATGTAATTGTTTTAATAGTGAACTTTATTGATAATAAACATAGAGTACTGTCACAATGTGGCAGAAACACATTTTAAGTATTTAAAAAAACGTTTTCACCTGGAGTGAGTGGCCTTAATCACAGAAGACAATCCGTGATGAATAATCATTCATGTATCAAACTTGTTTGAGTACTTATGCCTCACATGTTGAACTTGTGTTGTGTAGTTGGAGATCCTGCAGGGACCCGGAGAGACAGTGTTTGTTCCCGGCGGCTGGTGGCACGTTGTCCTCAACATGGATGACACGGTCGCCGTCACACAGAACTTCTGCAGCGTCACCAACTTCCCTGTCATCTGGCACAAGACTGTGCGAGGACGGCCAAAGCTGGCTCGGCACTGGTACAAAGTCTTGAAGGTGAAACTCTGTGTAGATATATATATGTGAATAATTTCATGAAAAACACAATAAACACAAAACGCAATAGTTTAGGTTACAAGTTTACTAGGAAAAATGTCAGAATTGAATAACAAAAACAGTTTATTTTGGACCATGCTATCAGCTGTTATGATTTGTGTTCTTAAGATATTCCAATATCATGTAAAAGTTTCCATTATGCTCTGAGGAGAAGCATAAGAGTTTTTTAAATGGTTATATAGCGTAAAACACTTCATATAGATAAAATGTAATTTTACTGTCTTCAAAAAAATCACAGAAGTCACTTAAATACAAATATATATAGGTAATAGCTGTCTTATTGCATGTTACTAGAGCAGTGCATGATTGCTTTAGTTATAGTGAACCCAGTGCCGGCAAATGGGTTCCTACACTTACATATCATGGTGGCCGAACAGTAGCTCAAAGGGACAGTGGTTCGATTCCACCCGATGCCGTTTAGAAGCTCGGGCAACGTTGTTCACCCCACATTGCCGTATCTTTCTGACGAGACGTTAAAAGCTGTTCGTCCTTTCTGTCTGGTGTCTATGCCGTGTGAAGTCAGAGATCACATGCAGGGAAATGGAAATCATCTGTGATTGAGTCGCTAACCCTAGAGAAGGAAACATCTGAAAATTAACCAGTAAATTGTGTTACGGGCAGTCACATATGTTCGCAGGTTCCCACGATACATTACGCATCATGTAGGTGGGGGGGCCGCTTGGTCACCGCCCCGTATCACATAGTAAATAATAAATTAATAATTGCATTTAGCAAGTGAAACATGCAAATTCACGTTAGTAGCCATTTTGGATAATAAAAATCGATTGATGGAGTATGTGGAACCAATACTAACCGTGTATGTTTGTAAACTTATGAGACAATCCTTAAACCAGACGGGGCTGTTTGGGGTTAACGTGATGTTTCATGTGCCAGGCCCGCCACCCTGAGATAGCAGCTGTGGCAGACAAGGTGGACCTGAGCAAACCCACAATCCTCCACTCAGACAGCTCCAGTTCAGGCTCCTCATCATCGTCATCATCTTCATCATCGTCGTGTTCGGGCTCAGACTCTGAAGACAGCTCCAGTTCTGAAGACTCGCCTGTTCGGAGAAGCGGGCCTTCGGGCGATGCTAAACCTCAGCGGCGGTCGGCCAAGAAAAGGTAAACATTGTGTCTGATGCGATGTGTGAGAGGCATTGGTATGATTAGAAAATGTGGAACTGTAAAAAACAAGAAATACCTACCTGATTATTGTTGTCGTCTTGAATTGATTAGTTTATGCCCTTCATTATGTTCCAATTTGTATTGAGTTAGTTACCTGTCAGGGTAGGCTTGTAAATGGTTCCTGCATGCCATAAAAATGCATGTAAAACAACAGAGTTTTATTCAACGTACTAGTATATTTTAAAATATCACTATTTCAAGTTCTTCCACTATAATTATACCTTTGACAATGTAAACAAAATCACCTATCGTTTAACTAATTGTTATTTATTACTGTGGAACAAAAAATATATTAATTTATTTTAATTATTTATGCACACCAGCGAAAGATCTGGGCCTAGGTATGTGGTGCATTACACATTTTATGAAATGAATTAGTATTTTTATTTGGAGTGCATTTAAACGTTTATGAAACTCGTAATATAATGTACAGTGGCATACACTTATGCTGATACAACGAATCGTGTTTAGCATTGAGGCAGCCAAGCCAGAGGTACACGAGAAGATTAAGCATTCTGAAGAACAAACAGTAATTTCTCGTAAAATTGTGTTACAAGATACGACTAACCCAGTTCACTGACCTCCCACTATTACTGTCAATATAATCTGTCGCTGTGTTTGATGTTAATCAGAAATACACTGTTCCACATAGTAACACCTGCTACGAATCTGTCCACACTAAGCTACAGGTGTTAGTGTCTACTGCAAGACTCATTTGACATATATAGACACAGACTGTCTGTCAGTTACCTGCATACAGTTTTGATTTTCAAAATTATTATTATAGTGTTTAGCCATTCTTTATCAACAGAACTGTACTTTCGTTTACGTGTATACCATTTTGCATTGATGATTGTGAATACATTTTATTTATTAACATACTTTCTACCAGTTTAAATTTGTTTAAGGCTTCATCATAGGGCAGCACCAGGGTACTGTGGACATTTTGTTCAAAGCTGCATAAGGAGGGTTTGTTTGAAGCACCATCTTGGAACTTTGCTTTAAATAGTAGCACCTGGACACTTTGCTGACTCTTCACTCCAGCTTCGGCAAAGTTATCTTGCACAAGTCACAATACATGAAAGTAATGATTTGTGGAAGCCACAAGATGTGGTTTGCAACGTGTCGATGATGGTTTATTGGAGTGTCAGATTATTGTTTTATTCAATTTTTAAAGGTAAATATACATGTACTTCAGCAGTCTCTGTAAGATAAGTTTGGAGAAAGGTAGTGACAATGCAGGAGTCTGCAATTTTTCCTACACTTTCCTCAAGAAATGAATTTTTTTTTAAATAACATTGTTACTGTTGTTACTGATACAGCACTTGTGTTGACAATTTGTTGTTATTGATCATTCTACTCATATTGATCACGTTTAATAAGATCTTTCAATGGACTGATGTTCCAATTGTTAGGGTTTTATATTTGACATGGTAATCTCTCAGGAAACTGTCAGTATCTTCTTCAAATGTTTCTATGAAAACCGAGGAGCCAGGTGAAATATTCAGGATGAATATGTATTGTTTCATCTGAGGTTATCGCCATGTCAAATATTTAATAATAATTTTATTGAAGTTTTGTAAATTCTTGTTTACATACCTATTTAGTAGTGTTCACTATTATCTATTTTATAACAATACTGTGCTTGACACTACTGCTTCTGTTTTGATCCATTTGTTAAAATCAATAGTCAAAGTGGTACAGTCAAGATTATCTTGTGTACATTACGTAAAATATATTTGCATGGCGGTTTACTGGTTTTGTTTTTGGTAGTGTCGTGATGAAGTTTCGACTTTGGCCTGTTCACCAGATGGCAGTAGTTGTGTGACATTGACATATTCACCAGGTGGCGCTACTCATGCGCAAACTCGCCGTGTTTTGTAGACTAACGCAATCGTGTTTAATACAGACGCACGCACGCACGCCTTCAAATTCATACACCAACACACTCAGTAGTCAGTGGTGACTGAGTGGCCAGAAACTCAGCACTGAAATGGTTAAGAGATGATACCCAAAAGCACTCGGAATGTCCGTGACCATTTGACTTGACTACATTGAACACACGGTTTAATGATGTTTCCATATTAAATTTTTCTAACTGGTTAATAGACGAGGCTGCAGTATACATATATATATATATAAATAGTTTCGAACATGGCGAGAAATTGAACTGTCCGTAACTTTGCATTTATAGTGCCTATTTATCTAATTATATAATACTACAATATCTATTGTATCTGGTCTATAGAACTGCATGTATATTTAAGAGAGTTGAGCATTAAATTAATAAAAACACAAGTTTTGAATAAATGTTCCATTTATTGCTTGATTCTGTGTTAACGTGAATGAGTAGAACAATGACAAAACGACGCAACTAGCGTTTTCTCATCCAAGGTCAAATATTTGTTATAAAAATTAGACAGACCTAATATGTTAATAATTACAGTGTAATATGATTAATTCCAGTTAAATAGGCCAACATGGAGTGGAGAGCTGATGGGCAACCACAAAACCTGTTTTATCGAATTCTTAGTCATGTCATTTACTTCCTTTTGCCATGGCAGGACATTATACAACTCACGCACTTACTAAACAAAAAAATTTATTTTCATTGTAGCACACCATTATAGTACATTTTGGTTTACTAATAATTCAGTTATGAGACCCTCACATTTTTATTTTTTAGGGGAAGATCCCATAGTAAGTGTTCACCGAACGGCACGAAGCATAGATCCTCGAGCGGAGAGTCGCGTAGGAAATACCGAAGGAGTATCTCGAGCACACCAAAGAACTACCGATGACAGGCCAATTGGATATCTCCGTCTCCGACGTCTGACCTGGCGTGACGTCAGCCGGTGGTCATGTGTACTCAAGACTCTTGTTTTGACAATCACTAAGGCTCATCACTGTTTCCTCTGTTTGTTTCTGTCTACTATTTACTCCTACGAACTGTGCACTGTACATATAGGCAACATTCTTTTTATGCGGTATCGACAACGTGACCTTTTTATTGTTGTGACAACATCTGGAAAGTTATTCGAAGCATTTATTACTACTATGACACAGTTGTTATTGTTTCCCAGGAGGGCTACGAATTATGGTGTAAAATATTGTCATGTATTCTCGTCAAATAGACATTAAATGTCCTAGGTAGAAAGGTCATCCAGCGGTGTTCGTGATATTTTTGGACATCCCGTGAAAACACAATTATTATTGTATGAAAGAACTTGCCTTGTGTTTATCTTGAATGTTACAGAAAGCAATAATTGCGTTTAGTACTGGTGAAAATACACCAGATGAACAGTAAATTGGCCTCTTATGGAAGTATATTTGAGGTTGAAACATGTAGAACCTCCGTGTAGAGAACGCAGCATTCCTGTATCTTCTCATAATCATTGCTGTTGATGATCATCCAAGTTCTGAGGTTCACATCTAAAGAGCGGCAAAGATCAAAAGATGAAGCACCAAACAAGATTTAACAATATTGCTGCCCAGAGAATTAACTCTAGATGGCAGGTGAACAAGGAAGCCCTTTGGCTTATCGATATATATATATATATTCACACTACTAGCACCCACACAATCAGTAGATAATCTGTTCCAGTCATTTACAGTCCTTTGTGAAAATGAGAACTTTCTTATACCTAATCTACACTGCTCCTTTGCTAATGTAACTTCACGTCCCCTAGTCCTTCTATCTTTCTTAACTGAGAACAACAATATTTCTATCAATATTTTTATAACCATTCAATATTTTACAAACGTCTATCTGATCTCTCAATCTCCTGGTCTCTAGTGTTGTCAAACATTTTTTAGGCATATTTCGTAACTAAGATCTCCGAGTTTTGGTATCAGTTTAGTCGCTCTCCCCTGTACTCTTTCTAGCAAATCTATGTCTTTCTTGCAATATGGCCTCAACGCTTGTATACAATATTCTAAATGAGGCCTAACTATTGTTTTGTACTGCGGTATTATTTGTTCTTTTCCATACCTTGTAAGGATTTGATTTCCCCTTGAAGCTGCACAAATGATTCAGTATGGAATTTATGTGCAGTTAATAGTCCTAACGTGCATTTCTTTCCAGTATTGGTCTCATTTTTACATCCCCATTAGGATGCGTCGTCTTTATTCCGCCTTACTTGTTTGAATCTCGTACCTGTGTCTTCGTTTCACCTATCATTTGTTGTTAACTCAGGAAACAGACTTTCAACCACGATGAATACTCCCACGCAGCGGCTGCTAGAAATTCGTAGCTTTGTTACTTTCCACAATAAATAATTGTATTCTAATGTTGAATAGATAATTGTGAATATAATGTTAAATGTGGTGATGGTATTTCGATGTCAACTTTTGTACGGTTCTGCCTCTAGTATTGTTTAGTTTTTTTATATATGTATTATGATTTCTTTCTTTTTTGCCTGGTTTTTCAAGTACACACTTTCTGCTATACCGTCCTCCCGTTACATATATGTTATGTCACTGCAGGGTTTCTTCAGTACTGTTTCTTCAAGGAATGCCTTAATGTAAAAACACTAAATGTCGCTTTATGTATGTGAGTGTCCATAATTTGGAACGATAGGTATTCTAATTGTAAGTATTTTGCGTGGAATCGGTTGATATGTGGTGATTTCCTACCGAATACCATATGGTATGTTGTAGTATAAAATACACGGATATCACGGGAATAAAGTCATGGATAAAGATAACGTTATCGAGTATTTGTGTTTACCAGTTATCTTCACGTGATTGTATCTGCAATGAAGTCTCATTGAAAGTATTCCTGATTTAGGGAACATCAGCTTATTTAAAACAACTTTGAAGCCCTGTTCTGTACTGTGTCATTATCCACTAACACAAGGCGCATCGTATATAAGAAACCGTTTCGCCAAATCCCAAGTAGTTCTGAAACGATGGTCCACTACGTTCCTTTGACCTTTTTAGGGTCTGTATTTCCAGCAGCTGCAGATCATTATGGTCATCGGTTGATATTGATGAAGCATCACGAACTTTCCCAGTACCGTCGGAACAGTACTATAGGGGGATGTCAGTTGGCAAGCAAACTAATAGACTAGGAATAAGCGTAATATCGGTCAGGTTGACGCTGCTAACGTGTAATGTCACTTCCACACATTAGCTTCAGAGAGCAGCGGCATATTTTAGAGTTTGTTCCGTTTTGGTTTTGTTAGTTACGATTGAATTTATTGGAGTAAATGTAACTCTCGCTGGTTTCTTTAATTATGTAGCAATGTTAGTTACGGGGTCTATGTTGCTTAACGGGATCTCTCTAACGTAAGGCAGTTAATTATTTTCGGCGCTTAGAAGCGTTTCTGCGCTAGTAGCTAACTTACCAGCTGCATCGAAGGCGACAACCATGAACAAAGTAATATAATCTTTATTTCGGTTGGAGATGGTTCACGAACATAGCAACTGTAACATGATTGATTGATTGAATAATGTAGCGGCGCCTGAACTCGCAACAGGTGTCATAGTAGATGATTAGTATAACATCTACAAACCGCCGTGACAGAGTGAGAACAATGGAAGGCCATTTACGTTCTAATGTAGAGATTAGTAAAATTGATCATCAATCATGTCGCCAGCTGCTTGCAAAACACAGAAGTCTAATTGGGCTGTAACGACCTCCTGGAATGCAAACTATTACCTTGCTGCCTTGATTATCTGACGAGTCAAACATATCCAACAGCCCCGTGATTAATATCAAAATGGACTTCCATTGTTTTGACTATTCAACAACGACACACAGCACGTAACGTGAGCATTTAGACGACAGGTTTGCCAACAATAACTTGTGTGCAAAAGTATATATACATGTAATGCCCCGTTCACTTCTTCCCTTCATAAACGAATCCTCATTAGTTCCTCCATATTCGCATGCCCTGGTTGCATCATGGGAGAGACTTCCAACGTGCAATGACGACGTTTCACGGGATATCGCTACCACGAGATACCCGCAAAATCTGAAGGCGTCATCACGATATTTCAACGAAGGAGATTTGCATGAGAATGGCGGCGTAACAGAACAAGGAGAGACTCAGCAGTGTTGTCGTGCTGGGCGAGCTTAGACCATGACCTGACGACCGGGCACGTGAAGGGGGAGAGATTTGCTGTGGCGGCGGGCGGTGGAACTCGATCCGCTCAAGCTGTGATACCTTGAGGATGGACAATTCGGCGTCAGTCAGGATGATGATGCTGCGTGAATTGATGCCGTAGCTGAGCGACTTCGCGGCTGTAGTGCAGTCCTGCAAGCGGAAAAGGTGAAGATAAGTTCTTAATACAGCGCAGTATCCAGGCTACGGAACTGCTAAAACACTTCATTTCTCCCTACGTCATTAAGATGATGTATTTGATTTACAACACATTACAGTAGAGGTCTACATATAGTTATAAAATTGCAACAAAAAGGAGCACTAAATTAAAGTGCAATCGGCTTATTTTTATTAGTGCATGGATCTATTTATTCGAACACCATCTCGACTTCTTTGGTAAGTACACAATAGTCATGCAGCTGGGTGAACTGGGGCAACACGGTGTGAATAACGTTGCTTCAAAATGCAGTCTGCATTGAAAATCGCTGTCAAATCTTGCACCAGGTTGTTGGCAATCAGAGACCATGTGCGGTTCGTGTAAAAGTGAGAGCGACTGTTACATTAAAGGGGGAATGGAATGATTGAACAACCACAGCCCAAACATAAGAACATACCATTTACAGTACAAGTCACCATGATTTGACAACTACAGCGTCACGGTATATTTTAAATATTTTTTTCAAACGTAGCTACTATCGGCACAGGGCGCCGCCATCATGCTCCAGGAGCGTGTGGTTGTACATCCGGTTTGATTGGCGAGATGTCTCCCAAAGCTGTATACAGCAATTCGATAGGCGAAGCAGCATAGCTCTCAGAAAAACCGACGAAACGCATACAAACACATAAAAACAGAACAATTTAATTAATTCCGGACTATGTTTGTCTTAGTTAAGTACAATAGGTCACTTACCCATTGGTCAAACATGTAATACACGTTTATGAACTAAATGTAAGTAATGACAATGTAATATAGATCATTCCTGTATTAACCGGTATGTTGATTCCATTGCTTCAGCATATGCCGCCATTTGTTCTCTTCCCTCTAAATCCGTTGCGGTTGGGTCGACGTTATGAACGTGTCTCCGCCCTTTCGACGACCAATTTCCACCTGTCCCATTCCTCTGTCAGATTCCCACCTATTCCAGATGTCTCCCTCAATTTTGGATTTCCCTATGACCTTCTACAACGGTGTTTTATTTCCATGCTCTCATTGTCAATCTCTCCTCGCTCGCCCTCTGACTGCGTCCTGCTAAATGCGGTCAATTCCCAACTACTTTCGCTTTCGTCGCTCTTAACACACTTTCCCGTCTTGTTTGTAGGTTGTCTTTTCTGTGCAGGCTTGCCAGCTCTTTCATCGTCTCATCTCTAAATCGGTCAGCCCCCATCTACTCCTAGGGGCATGTTCACATCAGAACAGCATGGCAGTCTCTGCCCGCAGGTCATTTGTCCTCCGTTTATCATATCTTTTTGCTACAGCGAACACAGAAGTTCTTCCAAGCGCGCCACGTCAGTTGTTGCTTCGCCAGCGCTATTGTGTCAAGAACACATGCAGACATTCCGGCGTTTGCTCACTATCGGTGTTACCGGACTTCCCGTTGCAACTGTTTTGATACTGTCACATCAATCATTACTCCTCTACATTCCGACAAGTATTCAATTTCGAACAAATACCTCTATCGCCTGACGCCCATGATCGGTAACTCTTCTGCCAAAATATATATATATATATATATATATATATTTTGGCAGAAGAGTTACCGATCATGGGCGTCATATATATATATATAAAGTTTCTAGTAGGAGTATGCATCGAAAAAAAGTGCCGTAATAATATTTAAAAGTCTTGATTTTCCTTTTGGTGACGAACCTGACCAGTGGAAATGTGTCAGGACTTTTGGCAGAAGAGTTACCGATCACGGGCGTCAGGAAATAGAGGTATTTGGTCGAAATTACTACTTGTCGGAATGTAGAGGGGTAATGATTGATGTGACAGTATCAAAACAGTTGCAACGGGAAGTCCGGTAACACCGATAGTAAGCAAACGCCGGAATGTCTACATGTGTTCTTGATACAATAGCGCTGGCGAAGCAACAACTGAAGTGGCGCGCTTAGAAGAACTTCTGTGTTCGCTGTAGCAAAAAGAGAATATAGACGGAGAGTAGTTATGTATGTCCCTTACGAGTTACGCTGGCGCGCCCTGAAGGAAATCCCATGTTAAAAGATAGGGATTTCCACCGAGGCGCGCCCGGGTTAAAAGATAGGCCATTTTTTCCCTATGTTAAAAGATAGGGATTTCCACCGAAGGCGCGCCTGGGTTAAAAGATAGGACATTTTTACCACATGTTAAAAGATAGGGAATTTTCCCCATGTTAAAGAATAGGAGCTACTATCGTAAAGGTATACGAGGATATTTTGACATCGAGGTCTCAGTGTACCCCTACTTGTTTTACCCCTGCATATCCCATGTTAAAGCATAGGAAATTTTCCCCATGTTTAACAAGATTTAACAAGATTGCCATCCAGAAAATTACTCTGGATGGCAGGTGGACAAGGAAGCCTTTTGGCTTATCGAGAGTCCAATACTTTTTATCTACATGTATCCCGCCTTTTTAAGGTGTGTGTCGATTTTATTTTTAAACATATTCACGCTACTAGCACCAACACAATCAGGAGATAATCTGTTCCATTCATTTACAGTCCTTTGTGAGAATGAGAACTTTCTTATATCTAATCTACACTGCTCCTTTACTAATGTAGCTTCATGTCCTCTGGTCCTTCTATTTTTCTTAACTGAGAAAAAAATGTTTCTATCAATATTTTCATAACCATTCAATATTTTAAACACTTCTATGTGATCTCCTCTCAATCTCCTGGTCTCTAATGTTGTTAAACCACATTCTTTTAGGCGTATTTCGTAACTAAGATCCCTCAGATTTGGTATCATTTTAGTCGCTCTCCTCTGTACTCTTTCTAGCATATCTATGTCCTTCTTGCGATATGGCCTCCATGCTTGTATACAATATTCTAAATGAGGCCTCACTATTGTTTTGTACAGCGGTACTATTAATTCTTTTTTCTTATACGCTATATTTCGCCTAATTAATCCAAGGATTTGATTTCCCTTTGACGCTGCAATTCCGCACTGCTCTGAAACCTTCATATCAGCACTAATGGTTAACCCCAAGTCCTTTTCTTTTACAGTAGTACTTAGAACAGTACCCCCCATTTTATATTTTACCTCTTCATTCCCATGACCTGTGTGGAGGCATTTACATTTCCCAAAATTGAACAGCATTTGCCACTTTTCAGACCATTTGATCAACCTATCAAGATCATCTTGTAAATGCTGTCTGTCTCCATCACTTTTAATCCTTCTAAACACTTTTGTATCATCCGCAAATTTTAACACCTTGCTTGTTATATCATCGTCCAAATCGTTGATATATATTAAGAATAATATAGGTCCTAGTACTGATCCCTGTGGTACCCCACTCAATACCGATTTCCAGTTTGAAGCCTCCCCATCAACTACTACACGTTGTCTTCTGTCATTCAGCCATTTTTCTATCCAGTTTATTATACCATTTCCTATGCCATGGGCCTTTAGCTTAAGGAGTAATCTTTGATGTGGTACTTTGTCGAAAGCTTTTTGAAAATCTAAATAGATGATATCTACTGGTGATCCCTCATCTACCCACCTAGTGATGTCTTCCAAAAAACATAACATATTTGTTAAGCATGACCTCGCTTTTAAAAACCCATGTTGAGATGGGTTTATCAAGTTATGTTTAACAAGAAAATCCACCATGTGATCTTTAATTAGTCTTTCTAATAATTTGCAAATCACTGATGTTAAACTCACTGGTCTATAGTTCTCTGACTTGTTTCTCGAACCTTTTTTAAATAACGGTATAATGTTTGCCTCTTTCCATTCTAAAGGAACCACTCCCTCTTCTAATGACAAATTGAAAACTGTTGCAAGCGGTACGCTAATTTGTTCTACAATTTCCAATAGTAGTTTGGGCGGAATCCCGTCCACTCCAGGTGATTTATTATCCTTCATAGCCCTTATTTTCTTAGCTACCATTTCCGAGGTTACAACTAACTGTCCTAAATAGTCTGAATCTGCCCCCTTGAACTTAGCCTCTGGTACTGGCAGTGAACTAATATCTTCCCTGGTAAACACTGAACTAAAATACTCATTCAGGTCTTCTGCCATTAAGAATCCCTCTGATATTGTATTTCCAGCACTATCTTCTAGAGGACCGACCTTATCCTGAACTTTCTGTTTGCTTCGAATATACGCATAAAAACTCTTACTGTCATGTTTTATATTACTAGCTAATTTTTTTTCATAGCTTCTCTTTGAATTTCTAATTTCAGCTGTAGCTTGATTAAGTGCTTCTTTATAAATGTTGTAGTCTTCATCATTTCCAGTACATCTATATGACTTCCACATCATTTGTTTATACTTAATTTTTCTAATGGCTTCTTTCGATAAGTGTTTCTTTTTAGACCGTTTCCCTTGTTTTTTGAAAGGTACAAATTTATCGACTATGCACTTAATTTCACTATTTAAGATATTCCAGCATTCGGTTGCTGTCTTATTCTTAATGTTAAAGGATAGGAGCTATCATCGTAAAGGTATATGTACGAAATGTAGATTACATATACGAATATGTTATATCAGAACCTATAGCCTCGTTTTTTCGAACAGAGCGACCATCTTGGAATTATACCTTTGGTATCATTTCCGTACGGTAGTACCTACATTCGTGTTTCTTATAAAACCCGTACTCGAGACGTGTCTGAACATGTTTGTTTGTTGCGAGCGTGAGCGTGCGCACCCCGTATGACGTCATTAAACTGCTACGCGCAGTAATTCTATACGCGACGTGAGTTGGTCAAACAGGTAGTGCTTTGGTTAGCCATTGTTTTGAACTTGCGCGAATGTAATGTAATCCCATCATGTGACGTCATGATGCAGTGACATCATTAAACTATAAACTGCTACGCGCAGTAATTCTATACGCGATGTGAGTTGGTCAAACAGGTAGTGCTTTGGTTAGCCATTGTTTTGAGCTTTTGCACTTGAATGTATCCCCATCATGTGATGTTATGGTCAGTGACGTCGTGTTATAGCGAGTGGGAAATTCCCCTGTAAAATTTCATTCTAGAAGTTTCTTTAGTAATTTTTTCAACACACTACAAAATTGACGCTAAAAACTAACCGGTATAAACTGGTATAAACTTGTAATGAATGCTCTGTGTGTTGGAAGAACAGCCGGGTATCGACATATAACATTTATACTTACCAGCCGTATCTCACTTGAGTCGCCACTTGAAAACTGATTCCAAACTGGTTCCAAACTGTTTTGAAGTGTACTCCCTGTGCAATGTCCACTCTCGGTGGCCTTGACACCAAAGTTGTCAAACCTATTTTTCGAAACAGGAGCGTATCAAAGTGAAGCGTTATGACAGAACAGTACAGGTGTATTAGCTATCATTTGTAAGAACTATATCGAACACTGGCTATAAACAAACCGGTATAATCCTTTGACCTGTAACATTAGCTAACATATGACATTTGTACTTACCAGACTTTATATCAATATCGAAATAGTTAACACTCTTTTGTGAGAAGGTGGTTGGCTCTGAAAAGAACCGTTTAAATTAAAATAAACCTTCAAAAACAACTAAAATTCCTAAAACGTTACGTATGCTCCAAAAACAGCAGCGAAAGGCGCCAAGAAGACCTCCAACGCTACGTTAGGTATGCTCCAAAAACAGCAGCGAAAGGCGCCAAGAAGACCTCCAACGCTTCAAAAACAGCTACAAAACGGGCAAAATAAGTCGTTACGAAACGAACGAGAACGAATAAAATAAGGCACCTGGTAATGTGTGTAATTTCTTTTTATAGCAGTTCGATGGAACATAAAGGTCACATGGGTGTGCCGAAAGATTATGGAATGTAGGATAGTACATTAAGGTCACGTGGGCGTGCCGAAAGATCACCGACTTCAGAGTACCAACTACACATGCGCAGCCGGTAGATTAGAAAATTCAAGCACGGACTGCAGAGTAAAACCCTTTTTCAACACAGACACATCGTACTATAAGCAAACTGGTCCCAAACTGATTTGAAGTGGTAATCCCTATTCAAGTCTCATCTGTGTTTCATCTGCATCTAGAGATCAACAGTAGTGTTTCAACCTTTAATCATGCTATCATTCTTAATCCACACGTATGTACGTACGTAAAGAAGTAAACACAATCGACGCGCAATGCGCGAGACACGATGTCAACTTGGTGGCCTTGACACCAAACTAATCGAATAAAGAATGGGTTGCAAATCTCTTTTTCGAATCAGGCGCGTAAAAAAGTGAAGCGTTATGATAAAACAGTACAGGAACATAATATCCTTTCAGATAAGATGTACCAGTATTTATATAGTTTACCGTATTAATGGTCAAGTGTATAAAGACCCATTACAACGTTTTATTTTAAATCTTCATTCCATACTGTTGTGTTTAAAGTCGTACTTCTTATGTACACAACACACACACACACACACACACACACACACACACACACACACACACACACACACACACACACACACACACACACACACACACACACACAACACACACAACACACACAACACACACATAACACGCACAACATACACATACAACACACACAACACA
>CM034536.1:61089379-61107184 GCA_020002185.1 Paraescarpia echinospica
CGATTACATGCTACTCTAAAGAGAATGTCGCAATTCCGCCAGATTAGTTCATTGTCCTTTCTTGGTTTATTGGGTGTAATTTTGAAATTGACCCGAGGTGCACCGGCGAGTTATCCTAATCACCGGCACTTAATGATGCGCTGTGTCCTGTATTCGGCGGACTCGTCGTAGCGGTAAGAGATAAAGGGCGAATACTAACCCTGATGACGGTGGGAACGTCCATGTAGGCAGGGATGTTCTCCGCCATCCGTGCCCTGCAACCTGAAATAGGCGCGTCTTTAATGAGAAAGACGTCCGGAATAGTTGGCTTAAGACAGACGGGAACAACCATTAATTGGAAATAATAATAATCAGGTAACTTCTTTAGGGATGGTCAATCTCAAAATCGACAAGCCGTATTACTTACACTATAAATAACTTAAATAAGACATGCACGTAAGCACGTATACCCACGTACACCCATTAATATAACGAATGCCCGCACTCGCGAACAAACGCACACGTACACACACGCGCACACGCACACACACACGCACACGCACACGCACACGCACACGCACATACGTGTACGCGATCACGCATGCACATACACGCAAACACACACACACACACACTTTCTGAGAACACTAACACGCCGACAATTGTGGCAGTTACCTATGCACTTGTCGTCATTGTTATGACCAAGATGTTTGAATTTGCCATCTTGTTACTTTGCTATTGTACTGCTTCGTTATCTTGTTACTTTGCTATTGTACTGCTTCGTTATCTTGTTACTTTGCTATTGTACTGCTTCGTTATCTTGTTACCTTGCTATTGTACTGCTTCGTTATCTTGTTACTTTGCTATTGTACTGCTTCGTTATCTTGTTACTTTGCTATTGTACTGCTTCGTTATCTTGTTACTTTGCTATTGTACTGCTTCGCTATCTTGTTACTTTGCTATTGTACTGCTTCGCTATCTTGTTACTTTGCTATTGTACTGCTTCGTTATTTTGTTACTTTGCTATTGTACTGCTTCGCTATCTTGTTACTTTGTTAATGTACTGCTTCGCTATCTTGTTACTTTGCTATTGTTCTGCTTCGCTATATTGTTACTTTGCTATTGTACTGCTTCGTTATCTTGTTACTTTGCTATTGTTCTGCTTCGCTATCTTGTTACTTTGCTATTGTTCTGCTTCGCTATTTTGTTGCTTTGCTATTGTACTGCTTCGTTATCTTGTTACTTTGCTATTGTACTGCTTCGTTATCTTGTTACTTTGCTATTGTACTGCTTCGTTATCTTGTTACTTTGCTATTGTTCTGCTTCGCTATCTTGTTATTTTGCTATTTTATCATTGTATGGTGACTTACTGAGACGATGACTCGAGACGATGCCGTCTTTGCTCCAGACGGCCGGCGCATCTTCAACCGTTCCGTATCGCTCGTGGAAGTCCGCGATGGCCGCAACTATAACACCAACAAGTAGAGCACTTATTGCCACCTGAACACACACGTGGTATGTGTACAACGATCCATTATCCGAACCGTTGCGAATTCTATCGATATTTCATAAAACCAGCACTTACATAAATTGTGATGTGATCACCCACTATTTCTGCGCATGCGATTTTTATGCGAAAAAAACCACTGGTTCTCATGCAATGCGTATTCTGTTACATATGTAGTTATTTAGTACATTGTGTTTTACGAAAGGACATGTAATTATTATTGATGGTATAAATGTACTGGTTTTTACACCGAGATGGTTTAACTATAATCGTAAAAGGTACCCGAAAGACATGTTGACCAGCATTTGCAAACTGAGGAGAATGGACCATTTGTATACTGTTAAATACTATTAATTTGCAGTAGGAGTTTGTTTTCAATACAAAACTCCGTAATATAAACACGGATCTTTCAAGATTTCACATGATCCCTTTGCATACCTGTGCATTTGTTGTTCTTCTCAAAGCGAGCATGCGCATGGACACACTTCCGGTTCTCATCCGCGTCTGACTGCGTGCACGTGCAGTTCGTCGTCAGTATCGTTCCCATAATGCCAACCTGTGCGTTGCGACACTGCGTCGGACTTCCGCCACATTCATTTTCACCGAGACCGCAATGTTTGTCGTAAGCCTTCAGCCGGATCCTGCGCCAGAATAACAGCAGTAAATAACCTAAGCGAAAATGCCACTTAAGACTTGGATCTATCTCATCTGATCTTGACATTTTTACAGCAAAATTGCGGGTTTTTCAAAGTATACCTAACTACGTTTTGTTCAAATGAGACCTGAGGGTTGTGAATGAAAGCGTTTAATAACGTGCATAATAAGTTATACATCAAGAGCGGATCTAAGAATGGCCGACATGGGAGAGGCGGAGGCGCAGCCACCCATTTAAAGAACCAAATGAATTTGAGGCACATGAAAATCAAACTAATGCCCCGTTGAAGCTCACACAAACCTTCAACTGCACCCCTTTGAAAACATAAAATTATGCCTATCTGATGAGTGCAAACGCACATAGATGAAAAATGTTTAACTCTTTCGCTAAAAATTATATTATTATAATAATTATACCATGACAAAACTGCTGGTTTGTATGGCAATTTTATTATACATGATTAAAACGCGGACGAATGCGTGACTGGTTCTCGACCCACTGTTGTGGCCAAGGCGCTACTGAGACCTGTGTGTAGTTGCTATGATTCTTAAGTGTGTGGAGGGAGGTGCATGTGTGTGCGCGCATGCGTGTGCGAACACTCGTGTGCGCATGTGCGTGTTTAAGTGCGCGCTTGTGTAAAACGGCCAATCGAAATCCGCGATTACCTGCAGTCCGTGTCTGCCTTGCATCGCTCCAAGATGGCGAGACAAGATGGCGGCGGCGCCTCGACCTTGGAGCATGTCGGATGCAAGCTCTGTCGCACGGACTCACACTTCTTGTTGTCCGGCTGGCAACGGCAGAAAAGCAGCGCGTGAGCGTGTTCCGGCCGCACGAGTAGATACAACCGCTGGATGGTGTCGAGGCATTGCTGTCGCTTACACTTGTTCGTCTGCCGGTTCCACGTGCATGCGCTGAGGAAGGCGGCAAAGCGCAGACGACACCCGGCATCGGCGTGGCAGGCGTGGAACGCGTCCACACACGTGCTGTCTGCAAATACGACAATATAAACATTCATTTAACGTGTATAGGTTATCAAGAACTGAGCGTGCGTGAAAGCAGAGACAACGAGGACGAAGTTGGACGGCATAAATTAATAATATCACACAATGGACAGAGGGCCTCGAAATGACAGGACGATGTCAACAGCCCTTATGGATAATGGCTGACATGAGGTTGCACACATCTTAGCTGTGAGAATGTCCCAAGGCTACTCATTCCTGCAGCCATACTGTCTACGATGTGGTGACTGCCTGCCATGATTGACTAGAAAACAATTATTTCCCGATTGAACCGTTTCCTTTTTCAGCTGACAGACATATCAAACATAGTGCTAAGCAAATTATTCTAATCAAATAGTTGCCTATAATCCGTCTATTTCTCAGACGAATTAAAACAGGTCGCTGTATTTTCAGCGTAGGTCCTGGTAAACCATCATCGTGAATGAAACTTCGATACTTATTTAAACTGTTGCAATATGACCGGTTGTATAGGTATTTTGACTATGACGATTTCTTAACATGTGAACGTCCCGTGCAATTATGTTCTAGAGCGGTAATGTTACCCAAACTGATACGATGAGACTTCAATAACTTATGTATGATCAGCCGTGTAGCTTATAGTTCATATGTTTAAAAACTAAAAAAGGAGGCTGTCTGTTCCTAATTTTTCATTTATTGAATAATATAATGTTAGTAAGACAATAAAGTATTTTTGAATAGAATTAAGACAATAAATATGTTGAAGGTATACTGCCCGCCAAAATTGTGTTTAGTAAGCCCGTAACAATGTTTGCAATTCGAAAGACTCGACCCCGCCGCATGCTAAAATGGTAAACAAACCATCCAGTTTCAAAACAAGCTTATTTTCAATAATGCCAAGGCTGGCTGAGTTGACTGCAATACCCTGTGATGTTCAACAATTTAACATTTCCCACGTTCACAACGCAGCAGACTTTCTGTTACAAACAACAAGAGTTGTGTGTGTTCTAACACCGCCTGGGCGCGGTGCCTAGACAAAAAGGAGACTAACGAGATTAGCGTGGGCGTACTTTATTGCTTTACCGCCCAGACCTGGCCCCATACGCTGTTTCTACGGGCGACGAACATTGTCAAGAAGGTGACCAGGAGAGCACCGTAGGTGCCTCTCTGCCTGCGCGTGGTTCACACGTGCGTCTCTTGGGTTTTCACACGAGGACATTGTAATTTTGTCTCTCCTGATGAAAAACGTCGATAGTGGCAAACGTGCAGCATTCTTTCTTACGCTTACCGCTCTAACTCTGCACGTGGGCCATAGTAAGGTAAGTAAGAGGTAAGGTAAGTAAGGGGTAAGATGTAAAGAGACGTTGTTTATTAATGCGCGACCGCCACCGCGCTTATTTGTCAGCTGTGATGAGTTTGCTTGCGCGGACATCAAGAAGATATTGCCGCAGTGATCTAGTGGTCAGAGCACCGGACTAGCGATCAAGTTGCCCGAGCTTCGAGTCTGTCGTTTCGAAAAAGTTGGCAATCTCACCCAGGTTACCTGTCTTTCTTGGAAGATACACAAAATGCCATCGGCCCCGTCTATCTGATGTCTATGCCAAAATAGATTATCCAATAGAGGTGTGTCTGTGTAACTTGTCCCAGACTCAATAAGCTGGTATTGCAATCTCCCAACTCCCGTTAGTGACAGTATCTTCATTGTCCTGACGTAAGAACAAATCATTGTTATCGACGTAGACTTTGTTGTACACGTACTCGTAACGTACTCGAGCACGTTAATATATCAAATACACACATTAATGGTATGTCTACACATTGTTGATACATTCTTGCACACTGCACGTACACAACACTGACCAATGTCAGACAACCTCATTGATGTTTGTCAGATGTCATATTCTAATCACAGATACATGCACGAGGTACTTGTTGTTTAGTAAAACAATAGCTTATACCCATGACATAATCAAAGAGTGATTTATGCCATTAACCAAATAGTGGTATATTCGATGAACACTTAAATGTAACAATATGTGTCTCAGAATCATTAGTTTTATCGAAAATAGTCATATTAGTTTAGGATTACTGGTTCTATTATCTGGTTCCAGAAGTTGTTCAAGCATCGTTGACGATCACAGACCCGAAGAATAAATAGTTTGGGTTTGTGCGTTCTTATGGAAAGCGGAATTGTTTGAGGAACTTGAGAATGAATTGGTGCGACCTAAACGAGCCTCCTACGGCACAACGTTCGGCTTAAAGACCTCAGAAGCCAAACGATATCAAAAACTCCGTGACGCGTTCTAAGCCTCTCTTAAACCAAAAACTTAACATTCGTATCGTGGACTGGTATTGTGCGTTTACAATTTATTTAGACAGACGACTGCAGCTGACGTGATGACAATTTTAATTTTACGCTTATTTTCTATTATGTTAATTTAATTTGTTGAAGTATATTTATTTTCTATTTTTCTACTGGTGGTAAATATTTGCTTGGTGCCTAGTTCGTATCACAGAGGAATCCGAAAAGGAGCGAGACGAATGTCACCAGAAACACGTGTTGTTGAAGCCGGACGATCGTGACACCGACACAACTACTCGGACCACGAGCGCTCGTGACTTTGACGGGCGAGTATCCCGCGAACCGTATGTCCTCGTTGTCGTGCTTCGACGGTGGCGCCACCGGAAAGAACTGCTATGGTTGCCGATAAACGCTATTGAATGCCACGGAACGTCCGACGGTGACGCCGATCGAGGCTCTCTCTCTCTATTCAGCATCGTCAGGAACATCGTCAGGAAAATGAGGCCGACGAACGGTTTCGAACATGCGAACGTCACAATGCATTCAACGTCAACGCGAACAATACGGACGTTCTTCTCTTGCATCTGTCACGAACGCCGATTAACGTTTTCTTCTTCTTCTTCCAAATAGTGCACATGGCCCTTTCTGGGCGTTAGAACTCCAACGAAGCTTAGGCAAAATTCGTACAAATCATCCGTTGCTGTGGCTGATCGATCAAAAAATACGCTATCCAATCGGTTAACGTCACAACTAGTTCTTCTCTCTTGTCGATGACCATCTATCGCCCCAAAAAAAACGAAATGTGTTACACTGAACTGTGAATTCAGATTGGAATATTGGCAATGACGCTCGCCATGTGTAACCAAATCAATACAATGAACAGTTGATCTAGTGACTTTATTTTGTTGTATCTGAAATATATGTACCAAGACGACGTCAAATATCTGGTGACTGTGCTCGCTTCGTTTAATAAAGGTTCTGCATGATTAATCGTTAATGACGTTGTTGTCATACTATATACACAACTCGATGTCATGCGTGTCATACACCAACATCACTCACCTAAAACATGGTGCCTCGTAGGTAGGCCTACAAGAACAATTAATTAAGTTATGTTGTATGATATATATAAACCGACTCTAGGGGACATATCTGGAACTTAATTAAACAATTTATTGGTATCGCAGTGTTAATTGTATACAACCTAGATGGAACAATTCAACATTTAAATATATTGAAACAAGTCAAAAATACGAATTTGATATTTAGCCCCTTCATTTCCGCTGGCACCTTTTCAAAAAATGCCAGCCCGCACGATCCCCGTCTCCACCAAATAATGACATTCGTAATTCTAAAAATGACAATGCAAATGTTCTTCGCAGCCTATGTTCATCTGTGATTCATCAAGATCAACATAAGTACACTTTCCTTTACCACATAAGCTTTTCATTTATTTAATAGTGTTTGGTTTGTGACAGAAATGAATGTCTTTTGGTTGGCCAAGTATGTATGATAACACCAATTACCTTATTGCCTTCTGCTACTTGCGGCCATACATCTCCACCACCTGTGGTTGTGTTTGTGTGTGCACATCAGATGCGAATCCGTCGTGCATTAGCACCTGCTTAACTGTTTCCTCCCTGATAACCGAATCCACGACTCTTTGCATACTGACATCACGGGGCCGCGTCACTAACATTCTTATGAGCCCATAGTCCAGATGTTTCTCCTTAACTCTGACCTTGTGTGCCGAGAACTGTCAACACGCCACGGGGAAACATTCGCTGGGACAAACAGTGTCTTCGATTATACGGTGGCGGCTTTTTGCAGTTTGAAAACACTCCTTAAATTCGGATTCTGTTTAATGATGGAGTTTCCTTCTGAAGTAATTTTTTTAGTGCAACCGATCCTCAGATTCACTCACGCCATTGTTGACAAGAGGATGCATGGCCCGATCACTGGTGACAAGAGGGTAGCCCACGTCACTGGTGACAAGAGGGTGGTCCACGTAACTGGTGACAAGAGGGTGGCCCGCATCACTGGTGACAAGAGGGTGGCCCACGTCATTGGTGATAAGAGGGTGGCCCACGTCACTGGTGACAAGAGGGTGGTCCACGTAACTGGTGACAAGAGGGTGGCCCGCATCACTGGTGACAAGAGGGTGGCCCACGTCATTGGTGACAAGAGGGTGGCCCACATTACTGGTGACAAGAGGGTGGTCCACGTAACTGGTGACAAGAGAGTGGCCCACATCACTGGTGAAAAGAGGGTGGCCTGCATCACTGGTGACAAGAGGGTGGCCCACATCACTGGTGACAAGAGGGTGGCCCACATCACTGGTGACAAGAGGGTGGTCCACGTCATTGGTGATAAGAGGGTGGCCCACGTCACTGGTGACAAGAGGGTGGCCCACGTCATTGGTGACAAGAGGGTGGTCCACGTAACTGGTGACAAGAGGGTGGCCCGCATCACTGGTGACAAGAGGGTGACCCACGTCATTGGTGACAAGAGGGTGGCCCGCATCACTGGTGACAAGAGAGTAGACCACATCACTGGTGACAAGAGGGTGGCCCGCATCACTGGTGACAAGAGGGTGGCCCACATCACTGGTGACAAGAGGGTGGCCCGCATCACTGGTGACAAGAGGGTGACCCACGTCATTGGTGACAAGAGGGTGGCCCGCATCACTGGTGACAAGAGAGTAGACCACATCACTGGTGAGAAGAGGGTGGCCCGCATCACTGGTGACAAGAGGGTGGCCCACATCACTGGTGACAAGAGGGTGGCCCGCATCACTGGTGACAAGAGGGTGGTCCACGTCAGTGGTGATAAGAGGGTGGCCCACGTCACTGGTGACAAGAGAGTAGACCACATCACTGGTGAGAAGAGGGTGGCCCGCATCACTGGTGACAAGAGGGTGGCCCACATCACTGGTGACAAGAGGGTGGCCCGCATCACTGGTGACAAGAGGGTGGTCCACGTCATTGGTGATAAGAGGGTGGCCCACGTCACTGGTGACAAGAGGGTAGCCCACGTCATTGGTGACAAGAGGGTGGCCCGCATCACTGGTGACAAGAGGGTGGCCCACATCACTGGTGACAAGAGGGTGGCCCACATCACTGGTGACAAGAGGGTGGCCCGCATCACTGGTGACAAGAGGGTGGCCCACATCACTGGTGACAAGAGGGTGGCCCGCATCACTGGTGAAAAGAGGGTGGCCCGCATCACTGGTGACAAGAGGGTGGCCCGCATCACTGGTGACAAGAGGGTGGCCCACATCACTGGTGACAAGAGGGTGGCCCACATCACTGGTGACAAGAGGTTAGCCGACGTCACTGGTGAAAAGAGGTTAGCCGACGTCACTGGAGACAAGAGAATGGCCCACGTGTTGCATTGCCCACATTACTTGGCACACTGTCGTCATACCTATCGATGGCCCGACGATGAACAAAGCAGGTGTCATCCGGTCACAGTCAAGAAACGGAAGCTGAAGTGGTATGGTCATGTCACGAGACTAACCGGCCTTGCAAAGACTATCCTGCAAGGCAGTGTGCCAGGAGGAAGAAAGAGAGGCAGACAGAGGAAGACGTGGGATGATACCAGTCAGGGGTGGACTGGTATGACTTTCGATACCTGAGAGAGAGGGCAGAGAATCGAGAGTGCTGTCAGGAAATCATCAGTGGTGCCCAAACGACCGCACGGTCAAGGGATAGAGGAAGAAGACAGCGGACACACTATTCGAGCCAATGGAAGCCTAATGTAGACAATACAATCATGCCGGACATGGCGGAAGGAACACGGACGTCATTACGCCCCATCACAAGGTGGATGGAACATATAAAGGCGTAAACTGGGATGGCACTAGGTGAACTGAGAAAGGCGATGCACTGGCGAGATCATTGGAGGAAGCTGATCTTGCGATTCACCAGATCGACGTTGGCTACGTCTTGACGGAACAGCAGAAAGGAGAACTCGATGGATGATCTGGACGTCACTCCTCTCCGGAGGCGTTTTCGGCATGACTGGTTGTAATTATGCTAGAGATACTTATCTTAACCAAACAAATTGACAACCTCCGTCAGAGCTAACCACGGCACCGTGTGCTGTCTGCCACATTCACCCGTGGTTCTACCAGACATTCGGGCCGGTGTTGAAGTCGTTATGCGACCATTTTGTCACAGTTTGAATAAGGTCAACTAAGACGCATCAAGACGGAGTTCGACGAAACGGCAGGACGCCAGACTATTCGCGTCACAGCAAACTTCCCTCGCTGCGTGCAGATTGAACAAGATACATTACACTGAAGTGCCCTACGCAGTGAACGAAACGTGTTTGATGTCAAAGCAAATGCCTAATATGACGCTTTGACGCATTTTGCGTGTACCACATTTGACCCGATTACTTGCCACAAATGTTTCGACGATATATTATTGCCATAGATCGAGTCCAGTGAAACCCAACGGGAACAACTGACATAATTGTTCGCAAGAGCTTTTTCACACTCCAATGCAATCACTCTTTATTTCCATGTAACATGTCGACGTATCTAAAACAATACGTTATCGGAGTAAGGTATACATTATCTTCCGAAATAGGAATAATTGGTCTAACTGTCGGACTGAGTAATGACACCCAGCTAAATTGTCCCTAAAATGAAATACAACTGGAAATATGATCTAAACACGTGATTATTGATTTTACACAAATCGTTCGTTTCTGCTCTTAACGTCTCTGATTTAGTTGATATAATTAGATATTTGACTTAATACTCTCTCGGTCGTGAATGATAATATCTCCACATTTCCGTGTTTAAATTAACGTTGATATAGTGGTGTCACCGTCTTTTTTATTTAACGACTAATGACGATTTCTATAAATATACATTACTATTTATTTGTTAATGAATGTATTACTCTTGGCTGTATGCAAGATCTGAAAATATGTTAATAATTAGGACAATGTCCCCAGAGCCGCTACCAATATACCCAAACTTACTTATGCAAACACATGTAACTAATTTATTATTATTATTATTATTACTACAGTTAACTGTTATTGAACCATTTCATAGATAGTAGTTCAGTTAACGCTCCAGGTGGTGTCACCATCAAACGATTAATGAAGACGCTAATGCGGATGTCAGGAAATGACGCGTGCGCAACTCAGGAACCGGAAATCCTGATTAGTCTAAAACAACTCGCCGAAGTCCGCCATGCTGAGCCGTCTGCTTTTGTTGATGTGTTTGTTTGTAAGTGAAGGTTGGTGCAAAGGCGAATACTGTCGAAGCATGTTTACGTCAGCGATGGATAATTTTGTGTTCGCGACGTCCGTACCGGGAAATGTTTTTAAGTCTTCAAATTAATGCGGATTAGCAAGCGGTTCATGGCGACAGAATTAACAGCATTTACAAATAAACAATACATAAACCCCATAATTAGTTTATTAGCTGAAGCTAATAAATACAAAATTATTACACACAAATTGCGGTGTAGACATGTGCCCGTATTGGTAGTTAGTTGGTACGTATCCAAAACGGGATATGTTCATGACGGATTTTATTCCCGATAAAAACACTGTTCTAAATACATACATTATTCTGCAATTAACATTTGTTTTAACAAGTAAACAAATGTCGAGCAGACGTAGTCATGTACAAGCATGCGCGGGTGCATGAATCCGAACACGAGCACTTGTTAACGCTTCAAACGCGCCGGTATTGCGAGCGCACGACAACGCCACGACAACCCGGAAACAATCACTCGCGCTGCCTTCGACACGCCCAAAACTATAACCGACAAAAGAATCAGCCGAGCGAAGACATTCGCTGCTTACGATAAGCAATGGACTCGTTTATTATCGTCGACGCTGATTGATCGTGTTTGCAACCCGATGCTTCGGTGAGCAGCAAACAAGGCGGCCTATGCTTGCAAGTGCCACGTTTACCGGAAGTGACTCCATTGTGGCGGAAGTGGCCCCCAGCGTAGTGAATAAATCTGTCGCAGTTGACGTAATCGGTTTTGAATGATGAACTGTCTGTGTGTGGATGAACAGTGTATGAACGTATGCGAGTGGGTGATTTTACTGTCGCTTTTGGTACGACTTTCCCAGAAATCGGTATGGACCTGTGGTTATTGTTTCACAACTTACGATAGAATCATACATTCGTTCACTATGACATGTGATATACTGGTAAGCCCTATGTCCATGACCAACCATGATCTAAAATACGTTTGAAAAGTAATGAAGAATATTTTACGTTTTCGTTTTCATCGAGTCACGTGTAAATTGCTTCAGTCAACTTCATAATCGCCGATAAAGAGGCGCATTGCATATGGCTAGGATCCTGAATCAATATTACTGATTGATTGACACGTGTTGGATCTAGAACTGTAGGTCCATTTTGTCGTGCTGTGAAAACCATGATGGACAGACGCCCGCGCACCAGATCAAAAGAACATTACTGCTGGAAATCCCAATATTCGACCAATCTCACTGACGGATGATTATGTAATGTGTGTTCTTCTGGCAGGTGACGTGTAAATTAATCCTCGTCCAAAAACGTTTCATAATGTATGCTCTGCGACTACCAATCTTAGATCTGTTCGTCACAAATCTGATGCCCTTTCTGATTTAATAGCGTCAATGACATCAGTCTTCACGGCTTTTCTCTAAACCATCATCCACGCCAGTCAGGTAAGGGTGGTGGTGTTGCATTTTTGGTTTCTGATTTGTTCAAGGTAGAAATCTTTCATTCACCTGTATATCACAGCTTCGATGTATTATTTATTCTTATAAAAGGTTCCTCTATGTCTGTTAATTTGTCTGCGTATATCGTCCCCCTGGAAACACAAGTATATTTTTTGATTAATTTCACAATTTTCTTGAAGCTACATTACAATTTCATGACGAATTATATATTCTAGGTGATTTCAATATCCATGTTGATTTACCTATCCTTAATACTAGGTTATTCATGGATGCACTTCAAACATTTGACTTACAACAGTATGTCACATTCCCTACTACCCTCCATGGGTATTGGCTCGACTTGTTCATCACTAAGTCAAACTGCAATAACATCAAGGCGGTATATGTTACTGATGAATAATCAGATCATCATACTGTAATTATTGATCTGTGTCTCAAAGTCGAGTCAAGACCACCAGCACAACAATGTATTACTTTCCGACTGATAGATGACATTAATAATAGGCATTCTTCGTGAGGATCTTGCAAATTCCGATCTCTTGATTCAGCCAAAAACTACACTGTGTGAGGTAGTAAACCAGTACTACGTTACATTAAGTAATCTTCTTGATAAACAATTCCCCAAACAAATAAAAAAGCAAAAGTTCGTCCACCGTCACCGTGGATGTCACTAGACATAGTACAAGCAATACGTCGCCGTCGATATCTTGAAAGAATTTGGCGACGTACCCGTTCACCCCTTGATCGGTCCCGCTAAAAGGGCCGCTATACTAAGCAGTTACATCTGTGCAACCACATGATGTCAAAAGCAAAATCAGACTAGTATACGAATTTAATTTATGAAAATTCTGAAAACCCTCACCAAATGTGGAAATCCATCAATAGTGTGCTTCATCGTGAAGAAACCAAAAGTATTTCCTGAAATCTCTTTATTGAATACATTATGTAGCATGATTTCAAAATACTTTACGGATACGATTGCTTACATTCGATCACGTTTTGTCATTAATTACGTTGATTACAAGTTTATTGAACAGCCGATTTTTGATAATACACTGCAATGTTTACAAGTGAAGTTCGCACTATCATACAAAAGTGTCCTAACAAATCATGTGGTCTTGACCCAACAGAGTTGCATTTATCAACTGGTTTATCCTATTACAAATATTATAAACATGTCAATGCAGGATAGTATTGTTCCACACGAATTCAAGCAAGCTCTTGTCAATCCTTTTATTAAAAAACAAACAAAGTCTGTGCAAAAATAATTACCTTAAAAAATTACCGACCTATCTCTATTCTTAGTTTTCTGTCGAAGGTATTGGAAAAGGTTGTTGCAAATCGATTCCATGATCATATTTATTCACAGCACTTATAAAATGATCTACAATCTGCATATAGGCGATTTCATTAAACTGAGACGGCTCTTCTTAAAATACACAATGACATTGTATGCAATATGGATAATAGCAAATTAACTGCTCTCGCCTTACTAGATCTATCAGCTGCTTTTGATACAATAGATCACGACATTCTTTTACGTTGCCTTCATACACATTTTTGATTTCTGGCACACCTCTTCAGTGGTTTCGTTCATATTTGTTCTGACCGATACCAAACCAATAATATATCTGTCTCAATGTCTTCACCCATCCTCGCAAGCCAGGGCTGTTTGCCATGCAAAACTAGCCCTGGCTGATCCTCGCAAGCCAGGGCTGTTTGTCATGCAAAACTAGCCCTGGCTGATCCTCGCAAGCCAGGGCCGTTTGCCATGCAAAACTAGCCCTGGCTGATCCCCTCATCATCGCAAGCCAGGGCTGTTTGCCATGCAAAACTAGCCCTGGCTGATCCTCGCAAGCCAGGGCTGTTTGCCGTGCAAAACTAGCCCTGGCTGATCGCCTCATCCTCGCAAGCCAGGGCTGTTTATCATGCAAAACTAGCCCTGGCTGATCCTCGCAAGCCAGGGCTGTTTGTCATGCAAAACTAGCCCTGGCTGATCCTCGCAAACCAGGGCTGTTTGTCATGCAAAACTAGCCTTGGCTGATCCTCGCAAACCAGGGCTGTTTGTCATGCAAAACTAGCCTTGGGTGATCCTCGCAAGCCACGGCTGTTTGCCATGCAAAACTAGCCCTAGCTGATCCCCTCATCATCGCAAGCCAGGGCTGTTTGCCATGCAAAACTAGCCCTGGCTGATCCCCTACGCGAAGTGCGGAAGTTAGCCGAGTCAAACTAGTAATTGACTTCGCCAGTCGCGACTGCATCATCCGTGAGAACAGCGCAGATACCCGCCCCAATTTGAAGACGGATAAACGACTTCTGGGAATCCCAATATATAATGACCCGTTGGCCCATTAGCACGAGCAGCCAAGCGGTATTGTGTATTCGAATAATTGCTTCTACTTCCTAAACATTGCATGTAACACGAGCCACGGTTGGTTGAAATTAATTTTATTACGACCTGCCGATATCCACTGATATTGTGAGCGATTTCATAGGCTGAGCTTAAATTCAGAGTTTCGCAAAGCGATCACCCAGAGGGTACTGCTGGCTGGCACTGACGTAATCAGCAGCAGAGACCCCTGTTGCGCGACGATGTCTTGTCTAGAACATCTTCCATTCCGTGTTCCACAGGGTTCTGTCTTTGGCCCTGTTCAGTTTAGCTTATACGCTACATCCCTTACTCGAGTCATTACTAATCAGAATATAAATCATCACATGTATGCTGACGCCACACAGGTGTGTGTGTGTATATGTATATATATATATATATAATATATATATATCACTTTCACCAACTGATACACATACATCTCTATCAACTTCTAATGACTGTCTCACTGACATCTTGTTGTGGATGGAAACAAATAAATAGAAGCTAAATCCAGATCAAACTAATCTCATTATTATTGGCAAAAGCAACAACGAAACAATGTTGTTAACTACTATCCAGTTAAATTGCTTGGTAATGATACATCACCATCAGATACTGTTCATAATCTAGGTGTTATCTTTAATAGTGATTTCAGCTTTCACCAGAATATTTCTCAAGTATGTAAATCCTGTTTCTACCATATACGTGATTTTCGCCGAATTCGGTGTCATTTGTCTTTATCTACTGCTAAAACAATATCAGTATATCTAATTAGCTGTCGCCTTGACTACTGCAACTCACTCCTACATAACATTGCTAAAATAACTTAGCTAACTCCAACGTGTACATAATTGTTTAGCTTGTGTGGTACTAAAAGCACCTCGTTTCTCACCATCTCTGCCCCAACTTAAACAGTTACATTGGCTTCCAGTTGCATATCGAATACAATTCAGGTTAGCCACATATCGTACCCTTTCTACGCAACACCTATCCTATTTGTTTAGTCTCCTTCGTTTTTTCCGATATCACCAGGAATCTCAGATCATCTGTTTCACAACGATGTTTTATCCCAAAAACCAAGCTTAATATTGGCAAACTTGCTTTTTCTGTAGCTGCACCCAACATCAGGATTCAACTCCCCATCGCTTTAAAATCATCTGATACTTTTTTGTAAACAACTGAAGACTTTTTTTACATTGCTTTCTCATCCTAACCTTCGGCGGTCCCTTGCTCTAATGAGGACTCTTGCTTGTCCATGTTAACGATTTTGCCAAACGATTCTTGTATGTTGCGCCCCTGAGCTCAGGTTCCTGGGGATTTAGGCGCTATAGAAGTTTGTCATTAGTATTATTATTATTCAAGTAAAAAATTAATACTTCTACTTCCCAAGCAATACAAGTAATATCAGTCACGACTGGCGGGAACGAAAACAGCCAAACCTTGTAACGCAACGGGATGATTGGCACAGCGTTTTGTAAGGCGATCTACCTGGGGATATTGAGACTTATGTTATCAGCAGCGTTCCTGGCGCGAGAGGATGGTATTGTCCCTCCGTAGTTTCAGTGGATTTCCCAGAAAAATGTCTTAACTATTTAGCTAGCGCTTCGCTACGACAGCGCATTCCGTACGTCGTAATATTTTATTCCGGTATTTAGCTAACTAATGACGGATGACAGGCTGCCCAAAGGGAGGTAATCGTACGTAGGCTTTTTTCAGATTTCTTAGAATGCAACGTTTCTTTGATGGTTCTAAGCGGACACGTCACCGTTTTTCGTCGGAGTTCGATTCCATTGCGAACTCGCTCATAATTCGTACGCGTAGAAATAGGGCGGGCTCGTATCAATATTTGATGACCGATTATTGCCGAGGGGAAAGGATGGGAAAGTGGGTGTAACTGAGGGAAGATAGCAGCAGCAGGTGTCCGCAGCCCTGACAGCTGTGGGAAGTCGAAGATGAGCTCGCTAAATGTATATATACATTATTGATACCGCTGTTGGATACGTGTTGTGCTGCGAATTACCATTTCTCGTCTTTGCAGATACACAGTTGTAGATGTAGATGGCAAAAATGCAAACATCGGTCAAGTGGCGTTGGGATGTTTTTTGATGGCGTAGTAAAATCGTGTGATAGGTGTGTGACTGTGTGTGTGTGTGTGTGTGGTGTGTGTGTGGTGTCTGTGTGTGTGTTTGTTTGTGTGTGTGTATGTGCGTGTGCATGTGTGTGTGCGTCTGTGTGTCTATGTGTGTGTGCGTGTGTGCGTGTGTGCGTGTGCGCGTGTGTGCGTATGTGCGTGTGTGCGTGTATGGGTGTGTGTGTATGTGTCTGTCTGTCTGTGTATGTCTGTCTGTCTGTCTGTCTGTCTGTATGTCTGTCTGTCTGTCTGTCTGTCTGTCTGTCTGTCTGTCTGTCTCTCTGTGAGTGTCAGTGTGTGTCTGTGTGTGTCTGTGAGTGTTTGTGTGTGTGTCTGTGTGTGTGTCTGTGTGTATGTGTGTGTCTGTGTGTGACTGTATGCGTCTGTGTGTGTGTGTCTGTGTGTGTCTGTGTGTGTGTATGTTTGTGTCTGTGTGTGTCTGTGTGTGTCTGTGTGTGTATGTGTGTGTATGTGTGTGTCTGTGTGTGTCTGTGTGAGTCTGTGTGTGTCTGTGTGTGTCTGTATGTGTCTGTGTGTGTCTGTGTGTGTCTGTGTGTGTCTGTGTGTGTCTGTGTCTGTTCCTGTGCGTGTCTATGTTTGTGTTTATGTGTGCGTGCCTGTCCGTGTCCGTGTCCGTGTCCGTGTGTGTGTGTGTGTGTATGTGTGTGTGTGTGTGTGTGTGTGTGTGTGTGTGTGTGTGTGTGTGTGTGTGTGTGTGTGTGTATGTGTGTGTCTGTCTGTCTGTGCCTGTGTCTGTGCGTGTCTGTGCGTGTATGTGCGTGTCTGTGCGTGTATGTGCGTGTCTGTGCGTGTCTTAGTGTGTCTGTGTGTGTATGTGTCTCTTCCTGTGCGTGTATTTGCATGTATGTGCGTGTCTGTGTGTGTGTTTGTGTGTGCGTGCCTGTCCGTGCCCGTGTGTGTGTGTTGTTTTGTGTGTATGTGTTTGTCTGTGTGTGTCTGTGTGTGTCTGTGTGTGTCTGTGTGTGTCTGTGTGCGTCTGTGTGCGTCTGCGTGTGTCTGTGTGTGTCTGTGTGTGTCTGTGTGTGTCTGTGTGTGTCTGTGTGTGTATGTGTGTGTCTGTGTGTGTCTGTGTGTGTGTCTGTGCGTGTCTGTGCATGTATGTGCGTGTCTGTGTGTGTGTGTTTGTGTGTGCGTGCCTGTCCGTGTCCGTGTCC
>CM034536.1:61108184-61115684 GCA_020002185.1 Paraescarpia echinospica
GTGTGTGTGTGTGTGTGTGTGACTGTATGTGTGTGTGTGTGAGTGTGTATGTTTGTGTGTAAGTATGTGTGTGTGTGTGACTGTGTGTGTGTGAGTGTGTGTATGTGTGAATGTGTGTATGTGTGTATGTGTGTGTATGCGCTTGTGCTCGCGTGTGTGTAAGTGTGTGAAACTTCTATATGCTGATTTATGAGCACATCTCCGTGTGAGTGTAGGATTGTAGGCAGGAGAAACATTTCCGTGTGAGTGTAGGATTGTAGGCAGGAGAAACATTAAATGTTACACATTCACTCACTGCTCCGTCGTCACACAGATGCCCTTCCGCTTGCTCTCCCGACAGTACGTCCAGAAGTCCTTGAGGATGCCGTGACATCGCGCCTCCTGGAGACACTCCTTACGTATCCGGATGCAGGACGTCTCCGTGTAGTCCGCCTGCTCGCCGTCCTCCTCGTCCAGATCATAGAGGGATGGCGGGATGGAGTACCCGAGCCATTCCGTCGATACGGAGGTTGTTGACCCTAGCAACGAACAAAGACTGTTAGCAAAATCCAAAGGACACCAGATAGTGTTATTTTTGTGTTATATAAACATTGTGTCACATACGCTCGCATTCACACACGCACACACACACACACACACACACACACACACACACACACACACACACACACACACACACACACACACACACATACACACACACATACACACACATACACACACATACACACACATACACACACCCACACTCACATATACTCACACACACATACATTCACACTCACACTCACATTCACACGCACACGCACATATTATATATATATATATATATATATATATATATCGGTTTATAAATATATATATAATGTATGTGTGTGTGTGTGTGTGTGTGTGTGCGTGCGCGCGCGCGCGCGGGCCTCAATCTGTGTTTATGTCTGTGTTTAGTTTCTGTGTCTGTGTGTATGTGTTTGTCAACCTTTTAATAATGATTAATGCCTTATTCTCCATATAGGCCTATCACACTATGCATTAACCGGTATATGAAACAACATAATAGTACATACATTGCTACTCTGTATTAAAAAAATCAAACGTATCAACTAATATGTTAAATTTGTTTTACGTACGGCCTACACAAAACGGATGAATGCAAATAAGACAATGAACGTTTCGTCAACTTGTGCTGCATCGTCTGTTTGTCTTCTGCGTGTTCGTAAATGACGCACCCAACATGATTATTCGACCATTACAAAAAAGCGGCGTTGCCGACGCTTCGTATTCGATTGAAAGGCCTCGTCACAACTCCCGGGAGGCGCCTGTGTAGATGTGAAAGCTAATACCATAACGTCAGCATTTGCAGCTGTTTCAGAAGTTCGTAACCGGCGAAGTCGACAATTAACGTTTGTTGGTGGGAGAGAAGTGCGACGTTAACACGCGAGAAGCAATGTGATTCATACCCTCGGGGACAAGTCATTATGTTTTGCTTCCGTCGGCGGCCATGTTTACGTGTTTTTAGTCCTGCCCGGAAAAATAACAATTAAGATGTTACAACGTTATTCCAAGTTGGAGCGTCCTTAAAATGTCATGTCATTGACCTGCTGTGGGGTTCCGTTAATTCCTGCAGTTGTTTTAAGAGAATCGACGTGGGAGCTGCTTTCTGTCAGATGTCACAGCAACAACAAGATGGCGTCAACTTACGCAGGCATCCTTCCGTCACTGGCCTGCCTACATTTATTTATTTGTCTTATACCTTTTAGCTTAACTTATTGATGTCTACATTTATCTTAGTTTATTTACTTGTCTTAGTTTATTATAATAGTATAACCTAATTAATTTTAAAATATGAGTTTTATATTTAAATATTCTACTACTTTTACTAAGGTCTACGTATATATCTTTAGTCCATGTTATATTTATTTTCATATTTATTATTATTACTTCATTGCAATATATTACACATAATAAACAAGTATTATCTGGATTACAACATATGATTTTTAATATAATTTAAATTTTCACTGTAGGCTTATCATGTAATGCGCTGTGAACTACAATGGATGTGGCAGTATTTAAAATATAGTAATTATTATTATTATAACCTGTAGCCAGCCGTCAGAAGTGTCCACCTCTGACTAACGTGCTACAAGTTCTTGAAATGTAGTAACATGTAAAATTCACTGCCACTTTATTCGTATGATCATCCAGAGAAAACACAAAACATTCTTCTTGACTGGAAGCCAGTCAGCGAGAGACTTCTTTATGTTAGATTTAACTCCAGATTTATCTAACTTTCAGTGGTAATCTGCTGTGCGCCAACAGAAGAAGCAGAGGATGAGGACAAAGACACCTTCTATGACAGTCTTCAGTCAACTTTGGAAGACACCCCCGACATGACGTATTAGTTGTTCTTGGGGACTTCAATGCACGTGTGGGGAGCGACAACACGGAGAGCATCGTGTTGTCGCGGAGAGGATCGTGGGCAAACATGGAACAGACAGGATGACATAAAATGGCAGAAGAATGTGTGACATATGGGGGGAAGATGACCTTGTGATAGGAGGAACGCTTTTCTAACATAAGACAATTCACAAGCTGACATGGAGATTTCCAGATGGCAAGACTCAGAGCCAAATAGATCACATCCTGATGAACGGGAAATGGAGGCCCTCACTACAAGATGTCAGATGCTGGCAGCGACCACAGCCTGTTGGTTGAAAAACTCGTCTTGAAACTAAGGAAGGCCAAAACTGGAGAAAAGAAGCAACAACGCTTTGATACGGACAAACTGCAGAACCCAGAAACGAAACAACAGTTCATAATTGCTCTACAGAACAGTTTCGTACTCTGCAGGAGGAAAGAGAGATGACAATACACCGTTTCAACAAGGCTATGGAGCAAGCAGGGAAAACATTGCTAGGATACAGAAGATCAAAGAAAGAGCAATGAATCTCCACATCAACCTGGGATAAAATAGGCCAAAGGAAGGAAATAAAGATGCTACTACTCACTACAAAATCACCAAGACTTAAAAAACGACTTTCCAAGGAATTTTCTCCGAAAGACAAAGTAGTGAAAAAGAGTGCCAGAATGGATAAGCACACATACATAGAGAGTCTGGCCACGGAGGCAGAAGAAGCAGCATGCAGACAAGACATGAAGTCACTACAAAATAACGAAGAAGCTGAAAGGAGATACAGGACCCAACCAGAACCTGCCACTGAAAGTCACAGATGGAAAGATCATCACAGTTGAGAAAGAGAAGGTGGAGACGTGGAATGAACACTTTTCAATCATTCTCAACCGTCCGGACCCATCCACCATTGCTGACATTCCTGAGGCTGTGGAGGACCTCGCGGTTAACCTCAACCGGATCACCGAAGCAGAAGTCCGAGAAGCCGTTACAGCTCAGAAGAATGGAAAAGCACCAGGTAATGACAGCGCTTAGCGCATATTATGGATATTACGCTCTATAAATATAAAAAATTACTAAATTTTATTATTAAATATTATTATTATTATTATTAATGAGAGTATTTGTCCAGAAATGTGAAAAGCAGAGGAAGAGGAAACACCGAGTATCCTTTATTAAATCTTCCAGAAAATCTGGGATGAAGAAGACGCACTAAACGAATGGAAGACGAGCACTATCATCAAACTACCAACGATAGGCGAAATGGGAAACTGCTATAACTGGCGTGGTATCACCTTGCTATCAGGCATGCAAGATCTTCAGTTGCATTATACTGAAGAGAATATCAGCAGCTATTGATTGACACCATTCTTCGACAAGAACAAGCCGGTTTCAGAAGAGGCAAGTCACATCAAGGCAAATCTATCTTAGAACAAAGCGCTGAATGGAACGGTGTCATCTACATTGCTTTCATTGACTTCGAAAAGGCGTTCGACTCCCTTCACAGAGGATCCTTCTGGAAGATACATCGTCACTACGGTATCCCCCAGAAGATGGTTACTGTTATCAAGATACTCTATACAGACGTTCAGTGTCAAGTTTCTTGTAACAGCCACCTGACAGACAGCTTCAGCATCAACTCTGGTGTGAAGCAGGGATGTATTCTTTCTTCCTTTCTGTTCAACCTTGCCATTGACTGGCTGGTGACGGAAATCACCAAAGAGGGAAACTGGGGCATCAGATAGACACTTACCTCAATTCTGGAAGACCTGGACTATGCACATGATAACGGACTGTTGTCCCGCAGACACAAGAACATGCTAGAAAAGATGGAGAAAATCAAGGACTCAGCACGACAGATCGGCCTAAAGCTCAACACATCTAAAACCAAATTGATGAGGAGCAACCACAAGACAGACAATCCCATTACTACCATCAATGGTGATGCCTTGGAAGAGGTCGAGGAATATGATTGTATACTCGGGAAGCAAAGTCATAACAGATGGATAATCCGAGCCAACCAGATTTTCGCCATGCTGAAATCCATCTGGCAGTGAAGACAGCTGAGATTGAAAACTAAACTGAGACTATACAATAGTAACGTCCTCAGAGTACTTTTCTATGGGTCTGTGTACTGGAAGCTGATAGATAGACTAACATGCAAACTAGAGACCTTCCAGAACAAGAGTCTCCGGAAGATTATAGGGGTATTTTGGCCGAACACCATCACCAATGAAGATCTGCTCCGCCAGACAGATTCAGCATCCCTGGCTACGAAGATCAAGAGACGGAGATGGAGATGGCTAAGGCACATTTGCAGAGTGCTCACAGGCGCACTACCAAAGATAACCCTAAATTGGACAGCAGATGGAAGACGGAGACGAAGTCACCCAAAAGAGACGTGAAGAAGAACAGTGGAGAAGGAAATGAAGGCCTGCCAGCTGACGTGGAGTACGATCAATGAACGGGCCTTATGTTAAAGCCTTATGTGTCATCTAAAGCACGAAGAGGATTGAGTGAGTGAGTTATTCGCATGACACCAACCGAGTGGTGTCAAGTAATATTGTACATAAAAGGATAGATCTACAATTTCTCATGGCAGTGTGGTGTACCATGTCAAACCGTGAGTTTCGCTTACAAAAGTGATTTTATTTAATGAGTGTCATCTATAAAGTTTCATTCAACAGAAAATCAATGGCGGCAATTTTACATTTTGCTTTTAAAGAAATGGCAGCCATTTTTTATTTTTTTAATATTTCCGCAGGTCTAAATAACGGTGTCATTCAGATACGACAATTTCAAATAATGTTTCTTTTAACCTTCGTCAATATTCACATATTCTCCATTTAAAGAAATGGCGCCCGTCAATAATTTAATTTGTATATTTAGTTGTGCATTCGTCATGTTTGACATGACATGAAGATTAAACGATTTTACCACCAAAGCGGTATAGATTTAACAAATCTGTCAATCAGGAAATAAAACAATGATTGTTGAACATTTGGAAGCCATATAGTAGTGGAGGGAGTCTCAGAGAGAACAGACCGAGACTGAAAAAATATGGGGTAGCAATAGCCGTACGTCCCCACACCACCCTTAGGCGACAGTTGTTACACCCAAAGAACAAAGTGGAGCCAGAAGAACAAGGCGAACTGGTGTATTAAATTCCATGCTAGAGCTGAGATTGTTCAAAACAGACTCGGGGAGGAAGCGAAAATAGTAGACAATTAAGCCAACAGAAGAACACGACACATAAAAAGCCATATGGATAAGAAAGACAACACCAACCATTCGAGACGAGGGGAATTACGAACTATCTCACATGTACGATGACATGTACTGATGAAGTTGGCGTGACACTCTGACAAAAGAGTCTACAATGTAAAATCACGTATTGGATAAGTAAAAATAAAAAGTAAAAATAAATGGTTTGCATAAAAAATCAGTTATCTTTAACCACCTATTATTGTACAACCACGTCTCACCTCGACCGCCCTGGTCGCTGAGGCAGCGATGCCGGAAGATCCGTTTCTGTAGTTCAAGACACTCCGTTGCGTCCATGTCGTTCGGATCGCACGTGCAGCGCCGGAAGGCGACGTCACGTTGTAATGACGTCAGGACCGTGTAGCAGTCGGCCGGAGTCGTTGTGTAGCAGGTGTAGACTGAAGGAAAAAATCATACATTTTTTTCAAATCAGTCGGTCATTTGGAACACTGCAAGATGTGCGTCTTTCGGTAAAAAGTGAAATTTTCAATCACATGTTTACCATAAAAGGCCATTATATATGACGGATTGATTGTCCGGCTGACGTGTCGAATCGGATACGTCGTTTCTCGAAAGAAACAAGAAACGGTGCGACCGATTGGTGACAATATATCGCCGACAATCGGACAACTAATCCCTCAAGTAATCGGGCTTTACCAGCCGCGGTTATATATGCATTACTCGTCGTCGCGTTATCATTAATGAGTAATTAGTAAGTAATCTATAAGACCGAAATGTTTAAATAATAACAGTATACATTATTTAGCTGAAACAGAAAACTTAATTATAACGTTTGCTGTATTAAGTTTCTTGCGTGTATAAACGATAGGCAATGATATAGGCCCTATTACGATAGCCTATTTAACGCAAACTCAAAATATAATATTATCGTCTATTGACGTCTGTAGTACATTATTTATGCTTGAGACGTCGATACTGTGCTGCATATCATATAAGGACTACTTATATTTTGACTAAAATTATTTGAGCTCTAGACAGGACAATCGTTTCTCGTCCATTTGCTGCTTAGTGTTTGTATATTGTTAAATCTTTAAACGAGCATTATTCTGACTTCAGACACACTACGGCGACTGCATGTTTTGCCTGACAAATGGGCAAACAGACGCAATGTGTAAAACGTAGCACACATGAACAGTGTCACGCCATAATTACAGCAGCGATCAGTCTAAATGACGCAACGGGAGCCGCCCCGTTGTGCCTCGTCTACACAATGCAGGCGCCAGCGACGCCGCGGCTCCTCATCATCGACAGTCGTTTACACGACGACGACGCAAATCACAATACAAAAACACGGCAATCAATAACTTTTTTCGCGGCTATGAATTTAGTCACGCAATCTGCGTGTGTTTGTGGTGCTGTCTGATAGTTATCAAATTTTCTGACGAAACGGTGATATCAGGCAGATGTTCATGGCAAAGGCAAACCGGGCGAATTTGACGGGAGTTGATCCCCGGCGGTTGCTAGCCAGAGACGGGTGAACCGCACAGAATCCGTGTCAGTTATTCGCTTGTTTATCGTGGTCGATGCCCTGTGAGCGATTGACGCAGCGTATTATTCCATTTCTCTGTCAACGTTAATAGTTTTGAAAATTAACTACTGCCTGACAGCCAGCCAAATGCCACCAACCGTGTGGGTGACGCCAAGTCTCATGTGTGTAATTTATATTGTGTATCAATGTCAATAACCTACGTTTTGCTGTTGGCATTTCAGGCGGATGTGGGAGGCAAAAGTTGGACAAACTATTGCAAGGTGCAAGTGGATTCGAGGGTCGAAATGTGGGAAGTGTGTAAGAAAGGCTGATGCAG